>JBAMDN010001283.1:0-12133 GCA_037074945.1 Tetracladium marchalianum
CACTCCCCCTAGCCAAGTACGGTATCTTGTCCCGTCATATTCAATGCGTCCCGGAATTCGAATTCATCACAACTACAAGTAGAGACGCATCCCGACGTGTCATGTTATTATCCGTGCTTCCACCAATCTGTGCTCCATTGGATTCCTCCTAGAACTTCTGCCAGCTCAGTGAATTGCACCCCCTTTCTAAGTGTTATCGAATACTCTCTCGAGCATCCCCAGACAGATATCACTTCAAATATGTCTTTCCTCTTCGGTCGTCGTCCTAGGACGAACACAGTGGATCTGCCAAAGCAGGCCAAAGAGCAGATTGTGAAGCTTGAAGGGCCTGGAAGCGCTGTGAGGGTAAAGAACCCATTCACGTTCGCTGAAGCCAGTCAAGATACTCATCTAACAGAAGAACAGGCCGAGGAACTTGCCAAAACTCTGGGGCAGATGAAATTCGTTCTGCAAGGGACACAAGGTACGCACCCCATCCAAACCTCTTGCGCGGACAAGCAGTTCTGACCTGCTCCTCAGAGACCGAGAGCAGCCCCGAACAAGTCCTATCTCTGGTCACTGGCATGATCCAAGAAGACCTGTTATACCTGCTGGCGCAAAATCTACACAACCTACCTTTCGAATCGAGGAAAGATGCCCAAGTGATCTTCTCATACGTGCTACGGTTCCGCCCAGCGACAGCCTCACCAAAGACTGATCCTATGGCCCTCAGTTACATTGTCAATCAACGACCGGATGTACTGATCGAACTATGTAAGGGATATGACTACAAGGAGTGTGCAATTCAAGCAGGAGCTGTTCTGAGGGAGGTCTTGAAGAGCGAGGCGGCAGCGGCAATCATACTGTACCATGACCCAACAGAGGGCGCTTCCAATTCGAAAGGTTTGACAGGAGTACAACCAGAATTAAAGCAGAGCGGAAAGGGTGTATTTTGGAAGTTCTTTGGGTGGATAGACCAACCGCCTTTCGAGGTTGGCGCAGATGCCTTTACCACTTTCAGGGTATGTATACCGGATTTGATTGGCAAGTTATGACTGACGGTTAACAGGAACTTCTCACACGACACAAGCAGTTGGTTGCCCTCTATCTGGCTACCAACTTTGATCTATTTGTGGACAACTACAACAACAGTCTCGTTAAATCAGAGAGCTATGTTACAAAACGGCAGTCAATCAAGCTACTTGGCGAGATCCTTCTCGATCGTGCCAATTACTCCATAATGACAGCTTATGTTGACCGAGGGGAGCATTTGAAGATCTGTATGAACCTTCTGCGAGACGACAGGAAGATGGTCCAATATGAAGGATTTCATGTTTTCAAAGTCTTCGTAGCCAATCCCCACAAGTCGATTGCGGTACAGAAAATTCTTCTCATCAACAGGGACAAGTTGTTAGTGTTCCTGAGAAACTTCTTGGATGATAGACAAGATGATGAGCAATTCATTGACGAAAGAGAATTCTTGATCAAGCAAATCAGAAACATGCCACTGACCCCAGTCGAGCCTACACAGAAGCCTGCTCTTCTTGGGGCACAAGGAGGACGTTAAGGAAGAGAGCAGGCGTTGGTGGGGGCTATCATATATTCAATGGAGGCGTTATGGGTGAGGTCTTGAGGGAATGGATAGCGATCGGATTAGCCTGTCAAGGTATGTATTTCATAGACTAGGACTGCAGAGTTACCAATACCAATGCTCGAGAGAATTAGAGGTTATTTGAGATACTTTATTCGACTGTTCCTACCTACATTCGATGTACCATGAACATGTTTACAAGATGGTTTTCTATCACAGTCCTTTAAGATACCATTTGGGCTAGTGCGCCAAGACCATATTCTAGATCGCGGTTTGCTGCCAGGAACGCGCCCAATACTGCGACTTCCTACACTTCGAGAGTAACACAATATCAAGGCGCTTGATCCCAATCCACCAAAAGAGCGCCAGCAAAGCTTTTCCTACAAGGCGACAAGATGAATCAACAATACCGCACATTCCCCCAGCAGCAACAGCAGCAGCCTCCGCAGCGTTCTCCTGCGCATACGGCTGCTTCAAGAAGAGGAATTTGTATGTGTTTCTCAACATGCACAGGCGTCCACCATTTGGTAGCCTTGAAACTCATCCATATCATCTTGCGCTACCTTGAGATATGATTCACGTGTCTGTGTGAACCAATGCTAATGACTCAACAACAGGTCCCATGGTCGGCGCTCATCCCTCGAACTCCCTCACCCCAGCCCAAGTTGCAGCACAGCACGCAGCTCAAATGCAGGCCAGCGATCGCGCGAAGTTGAGAAGTCGCAAACCTACCGATAAGAACCTTCCAGAGGGTGTGGAGGACTGCGTCATTGGAGATGGGGTACAACGATATAGGGAATTGAGGGAGTTGGAGCGTCGGTTGGATGCGACGATGATGAGAAAGAGATTGGATATCCAGGAGTCTGTCAATCGAAATGTTAAGGTGGGCCACATAACAAGTCGACTGTACTTCATGGCTAATGTTGCGACAGCGTGCTAGAACATTGCGAATCTGGGTCAGCAATACGGTTGAGGATCAACCATGGCAAGCCGACACGCTCGATGTAGATGCTTTTGATTTCAGCACCAACACGGACTCATCATATCGGGTCAAAATCGAAGGAAAGCTATTGGACGAGGAAGATGATGACCAGAGTGACAGTGAGGACGAGGAGGATTCGGCGAACGAAGATGCTATAGATGAAGATGGAGCCGATCAAAACAAGAAGAAGAAGACGAAGCGTGAACCCAAACAGTACAAGTTTTCGCATTTCATCAAAGCTATGACGGTAGACTTCGACAAATCGAGGGTGAGCAACGGAACGGAACATGTGGTGGAGTGGAAGAAACCTGCCCCGACTAATGCCCCTCCAATATCCGCCGATTTTGACCAGCTAGAGTTCAAGCGTGGTGGTGATGAGAATACAAATATCGTCATTAATCTATTTAGAGACGAGACCCCGGAAAGATACCTTTTGAAGAAGCCGCTGGTTGATGTCCTGGATGTGCAGGTAGCTACTCGTGCAGACGTTGTTATGGGTATTTGGGATTACATCAAAGCGAATGGCCTTCAGGAAGAAGATGAGAAGAGATCATTTGAGTGTGATGATCGTTTACGACCTGTAGGTCCTGTCACCGTAAACATGAACTGAATTTTGCTGATATAAAGTAGATTTTCAACCGCGACAAAGGATATATTCCATACATCCCAGATGCGATTGCCGGTTTCATGGAGTCATTACCTCCAATCAAGTTGGAATACACAATTCGTGTTGACAAGCAATTCCATGAAGATCCCCAACCCACTATCTACGACATTGCCGTCCAGATTGACGACCCCATCAAAGATGCACTCCAAACCTACCTCACAAATCCAGCTTATGGCGCGAACCTACGAGAAATCAGCAATCTCAACGACCATCTCTCTATCTTGGTTCAAAAGGTAGCAAACTCAAAGTCGAAGCATGCGTTCTTCGAGTCGCTGTCCCGAAACCCCACGGAGTTCATTGGTCGCTGGTTGAGCTCGCAAAAGAGAGATCTGGAAGTTATTGCGGGCGAGGCTACGCGAGGAGGTGGTGAGGATGCACAAGGTGATGAGTGGAGAAAGGGAGGGAAAGATGGTATTTGGGGCAGTGAGAACGTGCGGGAGAGCGTCAATTTGTTGGTCAATACCAAATCAAGGGCTTGAAGGGTTGGAACAGGGTTTTTTAAGTTTCACGACCTGGGGCGTATGGAGGGTGATTGGTGGAGGCTCGGTAGGGCGAGCATATATTCTGATATAAAATTGTTATTTTAGACCGGGTTTAATGCACCAGTCCTTCAGTATGCAATTTCTACTCTTTTCGTCTGTTTTCTTGGCATTGTGCTCTATGTTCTGTCCCTTCACCTCTCTCTTCCCCATTCGTCTTCGTTTTCTCCCTGTGTCCCTCTCCTTTTCTTCTGGTCACTCTACCGCTGCTTCTTTTGCGATTCTGGCACCAATCTCATTCTGACTTGCCACATAGCTCACGATATGATCAGGAACCTAGACAAAGTTTAGCGAAGGTTCAACTACCCCAATCATCAATTCATCTTCTCTCACATTTGCAACTCTGTTATTAGGGCTGGCAACTGGCTCCCCAAAAGTGGTCCAAGTGGGCACAACCCCAATCCAAGTCTTCGCCCTCACCTCATCATTCTTCATGTCCACACGATCATCGTGCGTAGTACCTGCTCGTACCTTGGCGGAAGCGTCTACGATTCTCACTTTGAGAATTTGCGTGCTTGTCATTTCTGTTTTGCTGTGTATTTTTCATTCTGTTAGTCCTTTCTTCTGTGTTTGGTTTTTTTGGCAAGGGCTAGGCATCGAGGGAGGGAGTTCGCTACTTTGGGGGAACACGAGTATGCTCCCATCGATCGGAGACAACTCCGTTTGTGATCTTCTCCATGGCCCACAATTTCTCTTCCACTTCGGTGACGGGCGTTGCGTATCCGTGGAGGACTGCGGAGCGATAGTTGTATGAGTGGTTGTTAGGAGTCAATGCTAGGACTAAACCATCTACATGAGCTGCCTTTGTCGTTGTTTGCATCAGCGCAATTTCTCTTTCATACCCCGTTGAATTATATCAAAAAAGAAAGGAGATCTACAGAAACAGTAATGGGCAAACCCTCCTCTTCATCACAGGGCGAAGTACTCCCAAGCTTTATAAGTCGTGAGGAAATGTAACCGTGTAGATAGAGATTCAATGGTTCATCGAGTTCGGCGGCTTGGTTTTCGAAGAGTGCCATGAATCCAATCATGGGGATTGTTGCTGGAAAGGGGTCGGCTGGGTCTTGGGTGTGGAAGGAGACGTGGACCACGGGTGTGGTGTTGATGATTTGGTGGATGGTTGCGTAGTCATATTTTCCTAGCAACGGATAAGTGAGATTTAGTCAAGTGTTTTTGAGCTACTTGGGAAGATAGAGTAGAGTACCGCGGGGCTTGTAGCGGTTTATAGTGTTGCGTGAGAGTTTGGGATAGGCGGACATTGTGATGGTATAGACGAAGTGTTCACTGCTCGTAAGCTCGCACATCTACCTCTGAACCAATATCCGCAGTGATGGGTAGCACCCGTGATCTATGCTTGGCCAAAGCTTACGCTCACGTGACCTCGTGATATGACCGCGAGACGGCTTATACGTACGGGATTCCTTAGATAGAATCTTTCGTACGAAGACTTTCTCCTTCTCACCCTTAGTTAATTCTTCTTATAAAATCAGACACCCGATTACCTATTAACCTCTTTACCTTCGGCCCGTGATATTAGAATTAACTCTTCCTCTTTATATTAACTTATAAAGTACGAAAATCCTCTACGGTCGAAGTATATAATGTTAGTTAAAACTAAGGTGATATAAATATAACGTGTGATAAGGATCCTCTGTTCTTGTTAGGATATCAGGTTATAGATATTCCCTTGGCACAAGTTCTAACAGGGATAGTACTGTGTTACGGTTTAACACCCTATACTATAGGATATTCGTTTAGGATCTGATATAAGACGGTCATGTCTTCGTACGAGCTCTGTAGCTATTAGGTATATAGTAATAACTTCTTTCCCTTCGCACAGGAAGAAAAGACGTTATACGGAATTTATATTATTAACTTAACTAAGAAGCGAATAAAGGATCCCTATCACACGTGTATATTTATATCATCTTGGTTTTAACCGACAGTTCTCTTCTTATTTAAGGTAATAATATAAATTACGTATAACTAAGTTTCTTTCTTCTTATACGAAAAGAAAGAAGTTATAACTATATATGTAAACTATTGTCACGACCGATGGGGTGATAAGCGAGTTTCCACCTATGCTTATTATTTGTACTATTTCGTCGCGGAGGAGAGATATAGAAGGCGGAAGAGGGCAAAGAGAAAGTGGGAAGAACGCACCGAGAAGCAACTGGGTTGGTTTCAGTGTATTGTATTCGTCTGACGAGCGAGAAGGAGAGAGAAGCTCTCCTTCTCTAACTAACTAGCCATAGATGTCTGGATGCCTGGATCATCATGTGATCAGGTGAGGTAGCTGCGTGCCTCCAACATTATTACTGTCAGAGAATAGTATAATAGACAAAAGCCTCGTCTTAGTTATATTACAGAACGAGTATTGAAGAGTCACACTAGAGCGCGTTTACCGCTCTCTCGCTATATATATCTAGATCGTCCTCCCTCTCTTATAGAGAGAGGTTAACAGATCTAACTAATTAATATACCCTACTTTCTAGGTCTTCTAGAATAATCATTATATTCACTACTTCTCTGCTCGTAGACTAAGCACAGTACTATACTATTATACTATAGATTGCTTACAACGAGCATTTAAGTAGTAGTTTAAAGAGTAATGTTAAGCTATGTCGGGGCTTCTTAAAAGGTGTTAAATTAAGCTCTTGTCCCCCTTGTTAATCGGGGACGAGTATTAATTATATACGGGCACTACGTGCTAAGCGCGCTTAGACCATCGGGTTTAGAGCGTTGAGTCGTTGACAGCCAGCTTTATACTGTGCTGTAGTCAGGTGACCTCGCTTTCTTGTGACAAGTTACAAAAGGTATTGATTTTTAAAGTCAAAGTGGTGATGTTACGGAAGTTTAGTGGGTGTCCGGAACCAGGGGATGCCCGGAATGGGGGGGTGGAGACTTAATCAAGGGAAACAGAATACGATCTGCACCCTTGTTGACAGCCACAACTATCGAGATTGGACGTTTGGGTACCACAGTACCATGTAAGTGGTGCTCGGGATAAAGCAGTCCGAGGAACTTCTGGCAAATGACTTAAGATAGGAAACTTGCACGCAGCTGTCCACATCGGAAGAAGGTCACGCAAACTCCAAAGGGTTGGGCTTTTTAGAAGTGTTGTGCCGTTCTACAACATGTGGAGCCCCGTGGGGAAGCATATGCACCCTGTTTTGTAGAGATCTTGACCATGTAAGTCTGAACATCCAATTGTACGCCAAAATACTTCAAAGTACTTCAAAATAAATTTAATTTAGCTCAAAGAAAAAGTTGAGACGGGAAGTGGATGACTATCGGTTGACTTGTCACGGTTTGCAAGAAATAAGGTGTCCGGCAGTGAGTGATTTTGGGGGCTAGACGAGATAATTGTGCATTAGGACAGAGCTTGAGAAGAGTACATAAAGATGAAAGTATGCTGTTAGGATCGGAGAACAACAATCCATAAATCCACACCACCAAATCTTGTCTAGCTCCCTCAAGAAATTCTCTCTTCTTTTCAGGCCTCACTTGAAGGAATGCTTTTCTCAACAATTTCTGTGCTTTCCCTGCTAGGGGTCGCAAGTGCAGTTTCATTGCCTTCGAAGAACTACATCAACTGGAAAACTTTCAATGGAACGGGTCTCAATTTGGGAGGGTGGTTAGTCCAAGAGGCAGTGATTGACCCTGTCTGGTATGTAACAAACAAAAATGCTGCTCTTTCCAAAGACTTTGGAGAGCTGAAGCTAATGCTCATTAAAGGTGGGCTCAGTACTCAGGAGGAGCAACTGATGAATGGGGACTTTGCGCCCACTTGGGCGAGCAGTGTGGACCTGTCTTAGAACGTCGCTATGCTACCTATATCACACCAAGAGACAGTAAGTGAGACACAACCCCTTTTTGATTGGAGCCTCTTAAGTTCCCACATGCTTCGCACAAAATAAAAATCCGTTCTGACACTCTTTCGCCCATAGTCGACAAGTATGCGGCAGCCGGTATCACTATCCTACGCATTCCAACAACATATGCAGCCTGGGTGAAGGTGCCCGGCAGCCAATTATACTCTGGGAATCAGGTATCCTTCCTCAAGAACATAGCAACTTATGCCATTACGAAGCACAACATGCACGTCATTGTCGATGTTCACTCTCTGCCCGGTGGTGTCAACGGAATGGGTTTCGGTGAAGCAGAAGGCCATTTCGGGTGGTTCAACAATGAGACAGCTCTCGAATATTCCTACAAGGCCATTGATGCTGTCATTGAGTTCGTGAATGGCTCTGGTTCCCCTCAATCATACACCATCGAGCCCATCAATGAGCCTGTCGATAATCCATTGATATGGACCTTTGGTACTCCTGCTTCACTATCAGAATCCGGAGCAGCTTGGACACTCAAGTATGCTAAAGCTGTAATTGCCAAAGTTGCCACGGTCAATCCAAAGATTCCAGTCATGTTCCAGGGCGGATTCAAGGGTGAGCCATACTGGTCAGCAAGCTTCCCAGCCACAACCAACATTGTCTTCGACGTCCACAACTACTACTTTGCTGGCCGTCCAGTAACCTCCGATAATATAACATCTTTCTTCTGTTCTGACGCCAAGCTTTCTGCCGGAGATGGCAAATTTCCAGTCTTCATTGGTGAGTGGTCCATCGAGGCCGCCCTTGACAACAAGTTGGTCAACCGCAAGAAGAACTTGAATGCTGGACTTTATGCTTGGGCAAAGTACACACAAGGCAGCTCCTACTGGACAGCAAGGTTCTTTGGGACTGTACCAGTTGCCGGTGAAGGAAAGCAAGGAGATTACTGGAATTACCAAGGTTTCATTGACCAGGGTATTATCAACCCTGCGTTGGGTGCTCCTTATTGTACTTGAGAGTCTCAATATTAGCAGCGACTGTTCATCTGGCGAATATTGGAGGCATGCAGATATGGAGGTATGAAATTGGATACTTAATGGTCATCCAGGTGGTGTGGGGGAAAGAAATAGTCTTGGGGACGTCGTTGATTATGCGAGTACAAAACTGCACAAATATAAGTCAACTTGCTGCAATATTGCTTTTCTTAATTATTTGGCTTAATCGTTAGGCTTGAAAAGCGAGCTGGTCTGTGAACTGTGTTTATGATGATTTCTTGGACGAAACAATTCATATTATGACAAAAAGTTGGCATTTTACTAGGATAAGTAACTATCTTTGATTCCAGCTAGTTTATAGAAACGAAGGTGGTGGGGAAGATACTGGCTTCAGAACGAGCCCAAGAAAGGCCGCGCTCTGGCAAAGCTTGACGATTACAATGATGCGCTATTCCTGAACCTGGCCTTGTGTATTTGAATCGTGATCTTACGCACCTGGGACATTGCCGAATGACCTGTGCTAGGTGTGAAAGCTTGAGGTGACAAGAGCATCTTAGCGAGTGATCAGAATCAATGTCAGGTGACGAGCATAAGCACCAAGAACCCCTTTTCTTGCCTCGCCTCGAGCTAGCTCCAAAACCATCCGAGCTCCCACAGCCCTTCCTGACCGAGATTGGGGATCTTCATTTCCTGCCGGTCGGATCTCACTGAATTCGAATCTGTCAGATGGCGTGTGTGGGGTGCGGGGAAACTCAACACACCCACTTTCCCCAACTTTCTGCCCCTCCCTCCACTGTTCCGAAATCGAAGCGAGCCAAGAGCAGACATGGTGATGG
Source organism: Tetracladium marchalianum (assembly GCA_037074945.1). Classification (NCBI taxonomy): domain Eukaryota; kingdom Fungi; phylum Ascomycota; class Leotiomycetes; order Helotiales; genus Tetracladium; species Tetracladium marchalianum. The sequence goes on from JBAMDN010001283.1 coordinate 9,423, forward strand.
ACGGCTCTTGTGGAGATTGCGATATAACTCCATACCCCGGATTCTCACGCACACATCTTGAGATTCCGTTCTCCATTTCCCCAAGTCTATAGGATCGGCTGCATAGCTCGTTAGTGTTAACTCCATAATCGAAGTAAGCTGGTTTAGCTCAGAAAGACCTTCTTGTGAACGGAATATCCCTCGATCCATTCCAATCACCTCTTTACCCATCAACAGACTTGTCGAAACAACCATGGCTATCACTCAGAACTGGCGAACCTGCACCGCTGGCGACCCCAAGGTATGTTGAGCATGTTTTCAAAACTGCAGCAGACCGCTAATAAGTTTTCCTTCGAAAAGTTCTGGCCAGCATATATACGTCACCTCATTCTTGCAAACATCTGTATCTTCGTCTTCCTGGGCAATCTCTACGCGGCAGGCATCGCAACCGGCTTCGTTGCACTGGCCAAAGAATTCCGTGTTCCTTTCAGTCGATTGACAGATGTCATTTCCTATCCCGTGCTCGCTCTCGGTGTAGGGAACTTGTTTTGGACACCAACAGCTATCTGCTTTGGAAAGCGACCCGTGATCATCATCTCCATGGTCATGTTTTTGGTATGTTGCATCTGGAGCATTCATGCCAAGACTATTTCCGAGCTGGTTGCTTCTCGTGTTCTTGCTTGTTTTGGTATGTGCTGCATTCGCGATTGCACATCTATGGAGTCAATACTGATAAGCTGAAAACAGCTGCTGGCAGTATTGAGTCCCTTGGTCCCGCGATTATCGCCGACCTCTATATGGAGCGATACTTTGCAACCGCGATGGCCGTCTTCTCCCTCTTCCTCAGCGGAGGCTCTCAAGTTGGACCAACCATTGCCGGTTTCCTTATTAAATCGAGAGGATGGAGATGGTTTTTCATATTGAACGCCATCCTGATCAGCATCAATCTCCTCTTCACTCTCTTTCTCTTACCAGAGACCAACTACAAGCGCGAGATGTTCGAGGGCGAAACCGCAGCCGAAGTCGATAAACTAGCCATTGAAGAGATTGAGCACGCTGGTACCAAGACAGTCGAAGATCAAGCGCCTGAAGCGACCGGAACTTCTGCTTCGAACGTCCCATATGCCGGATCCTATGTCAAGGATCTTCTTGCTTTGAAGAATCGTGGATTGGAGAATGGTGTTGCAGCATGGGCAAAACAATTGTCCCTCCCATTCCGATTTTTGCTCGTTCCACACGTCTTATTCGCAGCCGTTGTTTACGGAGTCTTCCTTGGCGGGTAAGTAAACCCTCGCTCACTCCCTCATTTCCCCCCTTTCACACCTGCTAATATTGACTTCCAGTATTGTAATCACGGCAACCTTCGCACCCCAGCTCCTCTCACCACCACCGTATCTCCTCTCCTCTTCTGGAGTGGGTCTCTTCACACTCGGCTCATTCGTAGGCATCGTCGTCGGCTACCCCATCGCCGGTCCCCTAACAGACATCCTCTCCCGCAAACTCACCGTCAAGCGAGGCAGACACGAGCCCGAACACCGCATACCCGCCCTCATAATCCCCTTCATAATCTGCCCTCCTGGTCTCCTTCTCTTTGCCTACATCATCAACAAACATGGCGACATTTACACAGCAGCGGTTGGTACGGCGCTTCAGACCGCCGCACTCGTTTCCGTCCCCTCTGTCGTACTCTCGGTGGTCGTAGATGCGTATCCGCAGACTGGAAGTGAGGCACTTGTATTGATTAATGCCGGCAAGAATCTTATCGCGTTTGGAATTACGCTTAGCAGCCCACATTGGCTTGTGAAGGAGGGATTGGTGAAGATGTTTTGGCAGATGGCTGCTATCCAATGGTCTGTTCTAGCGCTTGGTGTGCCGTTGTTTTTCTTTGGGCCTTGGCTTAGAAGAAAGACGCAATTCTTGATTTGAGGGCATACAACCTTTTGCTGGTTCTAATTGGTCCTGTCTGAGTTGAAGACTGGATTTAATTATTCTTTTTGATGGAAGGTCCGTCTTTGAAACATAAAGCGATTATCCATAATTCAAAAACTTGGGAATGCAAATTGCCTCTGAGATCGTGGTTTGCAGTCCATTGTTTGTTAATCCAGCTCAGATGTATGTGACGATCTTCTTTCCAGTACGTTGAACGGACCGAAAGATTGATGATGGCTACGTGAGACTTGGTTCAGTAACTCTAAAAATTTACAATCCACCCAAGACACAATCTTGAGCCTCGCCTTATCTTTCCTGTACTCGAGTAGCCTTGGTCCAACCTTGTGTAGAGAATACTTCGTTGACACTCCAGAAACGATGGATCATCTCCATTGATATGTTCGAATTCCTAATCTCATTGCTTTGGTAGAGCCTGTTTGAATCCAGCTCGTTTTTGTTCAAGATCTGTAATGATCTTGATCGAGGCATCTATATGGTTCTCAACCACCAAATGTAAGTCTTTGCTTTCGTGCTGTCAATGTTTGTAGACATGTGTACTGACACATCTAAAATTAGACATGCATATTGTGTCTGTGTCTTGATCTCTGTTTCGAGTAGTGAGTATCCGAGCGAGGGATTGTCCACATCAATTCCTGTTCTTTGAGATCTCGGTTATTTTCGACTTCATAAATGCCGGAAGCCACCGCATAAAATCTGGTCGAGGCTCTAGGGGGTGTTGAATCCGCAAGAGCTCCTTAAGCTAAAAGCCAATCTGGGTATATTAGTGGCTAGCACAACCGATC
>JBAMDN010001284.1:0-40630 GCA_037074945.1 Tetracladium marchalianum
ATTGAACAGACTGTGGGCGTAGGGAAATCTCTGATTATGGGTCGCAATGCCGGAAACGGGATGAAGAAAGAAGCTTAAGCAGAACAAGAGATCTTTTTTTTCGATACTTTGCCTGAAGGTCTTATTGATGCGAACGATACGAGGAGTCGTGGAGCCTGGAAGAGAATGTCACTCGGGAATATTAGGAAGGGGAAAAGATCACCAGCGGGTCAGTTCCAAGTTTTCAACAACTCGTACGAGTGATGCTGGACCAGCTTGATCAGATAAGATTTCGAAGACAGAATGTGGGAGCCGATGTTTGACGTCGATGCTTGCGCACTTTGGACTTTTTTATGCCAGGATTACTTTGGCGCCTCCATATGCATCTGCCATAATCCTTGATCTTCCGAACCTTATATAAATGTCAAACGTCAAAATCGGGTTCATGACTCGCTTAGCGGGTATACTCCGCCGCTATTCCTCGTCATGGGCGACAAAATCCGGTGAACAACCCGCGAAAAAGAGTTTGTTTTCGACTTGAGGGCATTTGGATTTCTAAGACCAGAAGTTGCCTGAGTAAAGTATTGGAAATGGTTCACCAGGAGAACAGTCGATAGCAGGATGAAATTGTAATTACTATGTTGTTTCTCCAGACAAATCTTCCAGATCCACTCACGAAACATCCGTTTCCATTTCCCATCCCCATTCTTTTACTCATGTCAAATCTCCTGCCTCGGTCAAATGAACGTTTATGGGTCAAAAAGTTCGCAGATGTTTGAAATAAGAGTAATTCTGGATTCTGCTTCCTTCGCCAACACCAGCAGCAAGGTTTTGTCGGGTTGGTCGGGGTTTTGCATGGCAAACATTGGACGAAAGCAGCATCTTAACCCCTGGCAAATAACTAGGTGCGCTTGAATTTTCATCTCTGGCGTTTCTTGTTTACACTTTTCCTATCAACATGACGGTTGCCAAGTGGCAGAGTGGCGATGGCATCTTACGAATATGTCTTGATGCCAATTTTACATTTTCGAAAGCAAGTGTGTATATAATGGTCCTGTCATCCGAACTTCGAAGTGATCATCAACTCATCTGCATCGCATCTATTTGTTATCATACCTTTCCACACTCGTTCAAAAAATGCGTTCTTTCACTCTCCTTGCGCCGTTCGCGGCTACTGTTATGGCTGTTCGTCCTTTCATCAATGAGGCAGACACCGGGTGAGCTTCCTACAACATCCAAAAGTATTGGAGGAGAAGATGGAGGAGAAGTCTAATTTCAAACTAGAATCGAAGATGTTCTCGGTGACTTGGCTCAGGGAACTTTGGCACCATTGAAGAACATGGTTGCCATTCCCGACTTCGAGTGGGCAGCTCGCAAATATATGAATGTTTCCGACTACACATACTACCGCAATGGTGCTGCAGGTGAATGGAGTTACCGAAACAACCTCGAAGTCTTCCAGAGATATAGACTTCGACCCAAGACTTTCGTTGATATCACCAACATCGAGTCAACCTTGCCGTATGTCTTGACATGCACGTACAAGCCTTTTCCAACTGACATGTTCTAGAACCTCGATCTTGGGATACAACTTCTCCGCCCCGTTCTTCATCAGCCCTTGCGCTCGCGGTGGACTTGCCAACCCAGCTGCTGAGAAGGGTCTCGTTGAGGCCGCTGCCCAAGCAAACATCTTGTACATGCCAGCGCTCTATGCCACTCTCACCATCGAGCAAATCGCCGCTGCCAAGCCAAGAAACGGAACCCAGGTGACTTTCCAACAGGTCTACCTCGACCAAAACATCACCGCCACTCAATCTCTCTTCCGCAGAGCTGAGGCTGCTGGATCCAAGGCTATCATATACACTGTTGATTCTGCTGCCGATGGAAACAGACACCGTGCCGCTCGCTTCGGTGTTGGATCTGCGTAAGCGAAATCCCCCAGGCGCACTTCCCGTTCTTTAGAGTTAACTAATTTGACAATAGTGACTCTGAATACTCCCTCATCACCTGGGCCGAGTATGCCAGACTCTCGAACCTCACCTCCCTCCCTCTCATCCCTAAGGGTATCATGACTGTTGAGGATGCTCAAGCTGCCGTCAAGGCTGGTGCCAAGGCTATCATTCTCTCCAACCACGGTGGTCGTCAATTGGATGGTGCCCCATCCTCCCTTGAGGTCGCTCTTGAGATCCACGAAACCGACCCAGATCTCTTCAAGCAAATCGAGGTGTACGCTGATGGTGGTGTCCGCTACGGAACTGATGTCTTGAAGCTCCTTGCTCTTGGTGTCAAGGCTGTTGGTCTTGGTCGTCCATTCGTACGTTCTCTTACTACTCTTGTTGATTTACAACCTGCTAACATTTAGTTCAGATGTATGCCAACATCTACGGAACTGAGGGTGTCAAGAAGGCCATTGACCTCTTGAAGCACGAGATCGCTATCGATGCTGGAAACATGGGTGTCGCTGACTTGAAGAAGATCGACTCTACCTTCGTCAAGTGGACCCCAAACAACTGGTACTCATAGAGTATCAGTTACAGTATAGAAGTCTGCCGTCTTTTCTTGTATATAAATTGTAGCTTAAGATTCTGTGCATAAACAGGTTAGGGAATACCACAAATATCAATCATCATTGTTCGAGGTTATTTGACAGAATATTCGAGATTCTGGCCATCAGATCTTGCTGTGATCAAAAGATCTTGGATAGGCAAAATCCAAAAGCACTTGAGAATTCGAATCTTTCAACCATACCAGCCCATTCCAATTGCAGCCAACTCAATCGGTTGTTTTCTCGATTGCATCTTAAGCATTTCCATCACACCTGGTCGCACCGATTGACTATTGCAAGATCATCAGAATAAAATATCAGAAGATTGATGGTATTCTCTGTCTATATGAGACTGCAGACGATCCCAAGGCTCGTCAGAGCTGTCCACCCCTCAACTAGGAAACGTGCCGAGCTAAGGCAGAACCAAGCCGGTCATTCTCCCTACAACCACTTTGACAACAAATTCAAGACAATCGACGATCACATCAACCTCATTTAAGACGACCGCAAACATCAAACAGGTCATGATCTCGGAGCTTTGGGAAACCACGTGAAATTCTCATGCTTATGGATGACATACATGATTCCATCAACAATCGCACTCGCTTCTGAATTATCATGATGTAACTCTCCTAAGAGTCTAATTGGCTCCAGGAACCTCACAATATGACCGAAAGAAATTGCACCACGCAATCAACACAACATTTTGATGTCTTGAATGCATTTAATTGGACTTAAATTCGCCATAAAGAGATGTTCACATGTTGCAGTGGTCATCTTCGGACTCCGAATGTCCAGGTGTCGGACCATTAACTCCAATATCAACTGCGTCACTAACTTACGAGCACTACCACATTCTAGATATATAAACAAACAATCCAACCACCTATAAATTCTTTTTCAATCATCATGTTCAAGTCAATCCTCAATCAATCACTCAAAACAATTACAAAATCAACAACTACCTCCAGACTCTTTACCACCTCATCTAGTAAAATGGCAACCCAAAACTCATCTGGTCAAGGCGTGTCCCATGCCACCGACTCCTCCGTTCCCGAGTCCGTTCAAAGACAAGTCCCCAAGAAAGTTGAAGACGAACTACCAGATTCGGTTCACAACACTGGGTCGAACTCGAAGACTGGCAAGGTCAGCCACGCTACTGGCGATTCGAAGGTTCCTCAGGCTTTGCAAGAAGCGCTCCCGGAGAGCGTTGAGCGAGCTGTTCCAAACGCGATTCACGATACCAGTGGGTTGCCTCCAAAGAAGAAGTAAAAGGTAGCGGTTGGAAAAGGAAGCATATGGATTCGTCGTTTGGACGAAGTGACGGAGTGTGCAATGATGTTGTGGAGGGATTTTTGATGTAAAGTAACCTAAAGAGAATTTGATGCTTAAATCAAATTGATGATTTGGATTATGTTGTCCTGAACGTGAATTTGTTCTAAGTGATATTTCGTTGTCCACTGCTTTGTCTCCAGCTAGACAAAACCAACATCGCTTTACATCCTGCAATGTACCTTTACAGATATTGTTTCACGCCTTATGCGCCTTACTGCCTAAATTATCTCATTCAGTGATTATCTGTGGATTGCATTCTGCGAATAGTTTCTCTAGAATTCTGTATTCTCCCGCACCACCAGCTGCACTGGGCCCCACTTCACTTCGCGGTTTGAAACTGTATTCAAACATTTAACATAAAGAAAGACCTGACAATTTCTTTCGATGTGTATATTTCTCTGTTCAAATATGATCCCGGCTAATATTGCCATCACCGCAAATAATGTGCTTCTTAGACCCTCGTCTTTGTTTTCCTTTTCTTTTCCCCCTCGTTTCTACCTTGCTTACCCTTCCCTTCCAGCCTTCATTTCTCACTCAGACCTTCTGTACCTCTTTCCATCTCTTGCTTCATCTCTCCTTTCGTCTCTGCCTTCTGTCACTTCTTCTGGGTCGATGTTCAGTAGCTGATTCTTAAATTCCGATTCCTTGGCGCCCTGCTAACTTTAGACTATGAGTTCCGCTAGTTTACTGGTTAGCTGGCCGCCAAACAACTTTCTTATACGAGGCCAGTCGAGAAAAAGTTATTAATAAGATTTAGGTACAGCGTGGAGAGAAATTGTAGCCAGCGAGAACAAGTCTCTTTGAAATTGATGAAGCGAAATGCAGCCGCACACCGACGTATTTTTGGAACGAAAAGGATTTTTTGAGATGTGTAGCTGAAAGTTTGGCTGCTTAACGATCCCATTTGGGAGACGGGGGGGGGGTTTTAAACTCAAGTCTTTTTAGTTATTCAAGCCTAATATCTAACTACGCTGGTCAAAATACAGAGTCTGTCTAAAAGATCAGCGATGTTTATAGGCAACTTTCGGCTGCCACTATTTCTCGCCAAAACATATCCAATTACTCAGTATCTCGCCAAAAAGTAGTCAAACATTATAATACACTATGAAAAATCACAACTGTCGTACAACGAACAACAAAAATCATTCAGCATCCATCAGAATGAGCGCACCGACCCAAACGAACGAGAATATTTCTCTCCAACGCAGCAAGTCCGCTAGATTGCCTATTTTATTTTCGCATATGAAAGCTTTGTGTAAGTCTTTGGCGTGCAGAAATACAGATATTGAGATGAATCAGAAAGCTCAGCATGATCTCTCGGATTCGAATTCTGTCTGCTTTCAAGTAGATTCTGCCCATGCAGGTTCTACTCAAATTGATTATGCTTAAGTAGAGTCTGCCGAAGGCGAGTCTACCAAATTTGCTTTTGCTCAAGTGATCCAACCCAAGTATAGTCTGCTGAAGTCGATTCTGCTCAAGGAGGGTCGGCTCGAGTAGATTCTACAGATATGTATCCCGTTCCGGGGGACTCTCGGATTGTAAGAGAGGAAATACGACGCTTGGAGGTTTGTTATCTGTATAAGTTGGACTAAATGGAAATGCGTCTGAAGTAATATTAAATAGGGGTACACAAAGAGTTCATGGAATGTCCAAACCTTACTCATTTGACTATGATCGCTACGAGGGAGGTCCAGGAGCATGAGCAAATGCACGAAACATAGGATATAACCAAGATTACAGTGTATCAGGAGTTGATCAAGAAATCATGTGTTAACAATTTCAGGGATTTGAAAGTGAAGGGAGTGAGTGGTTTGAGATCTCGAAGATCGAGGCTCATCTTGAGATGAAAAGGTGTTTATAACCGCTTTCTTCAAGCAGTTCACTCAATAGTATCTATTTTTGGAACAGTAGTAGATGAGCTACTCAGATTCTCTATGATCAAAAGTTGTGCCTTCTAAAGTTCTGCTTGACTAGTCGGACCGGAAAGCTTCTCACTACTTCATTTCACCAACTGGTGCCATGGCCCCTGGGTCGCCAGTGCCGATTTCAACAATGAAGGATGGATTGGTTGCAGAATCGAATGGGGAGCAAGATTGGCAAACTCAAGACACGCGCAAGAGCTTTACTTCAAATTTGAAATTTATCTCGCAATCTTTACATGATTCAAATGCTCAGAGACCTAACATCTCCACCAAACAAAATCGCATTTTCACAACAAAAACCTCTCCAATCCCCTTACCACAACCTTACAAACCAACTCAAGCTCACACCATGAAGCGATCCGCCTCCTCAATTCCCTCCCCAATAAACATGGGACATCTCCGTAATCTCCTCCCGATCTATTTCCGCCTTTCGTCACCTAAACGAAGAACGAAGAACGAGCAAGCGAAAAATCCCCAAACACTTGTCAATCACTTGGCACCAAGCATAGGCGTCACGAAACAAACATAAAATACAACAATGGATAGTTTCCAAAATCATGCCAGTTAACCTTTTTTGTGCAAAATTCCTCATCCTTTTGGAGTGTTGTGGGGAAATGAGTCGGAGAAGAGCAGAAGGGAGATTTGTGAAATGGTGGGATTCGTACTCTACTCGCATTGTAGTGGATCAGCAACTTAACCTGGGGACTTTGGGGGAAGCGGGATTACCTCGCACTTTCGACAAGGCTATTTGTTATCAGATCTAGACCTTTCTGAAAATAGGTCTAATTGACAAGAGTGTGAATGCAGGGTTAAATATATTTCTAAAGATCGAAGGATTAATTTAAGAAATGCTAGCTCGAAAATTGTGTTATTGCAGCACTCGCCATCTCTGTTGACATAACGGGGCTCTTAACACGTAATTACCAACCGACGAGCTGTCCGGGCTCTGGTCTTCAACTGAACGATAGATAATTTCGGAGACACGTAATTCAAATGCGAAGGCAAAGATGTATGAGATGAAGTGGTAAACTCGCACAGTTCATCGTGTTCCCAAACGCCCAGACTCCTCCGCATATTCGGACAATCCGGACATCATGTCCACATATTCTTTCCGCCCCTTCGAAACGACGAAATCCCTAAGATTGATTTATGGAATTATGCAGACATGGTGAGATATCAAGCATCCTCTCATTTCGCAGCTCACACCGCTGTAAAATCGAGCCTCATCACAATAGTTGTACGAAGAACGATTCTCGGATGTTCGGACTGTATCATAAGCTTCGTCGGACTGTTTGAATTTGCACAACTCGGTTTGAAGCTAGGGACATATATAAGTAAGACAATCTCTTCATCGAGTGATTTTTGCGCAGACTCCAGCAATTCAATACATATCAATACACTTCAACTCCAACTCCAAACTCACAACAACACTTTCAACACCATCATCTCAACAACAAAACTCATTCAAAATGCCATACCTCACAATCGCCGTTCCCCAAATCCCCACCGAATCCCAAGAACACTTCCTCACCTCCTGGCCCAAGCTCGCCTCCGAGATGAAAGCCATCCCAGGACTCAAAGCACTTTCTGGCGGAAAGATTATCGCTGCAGATGGAAAACCAGTGACTGAGTTTCAATTCTTGCAAACTTTCTGTAAGTTGCCTCCTCCATTATACAACCCCCTATTTCACTATTTATAGTGTGATAGTGCTGATAATGATAAACAAACAACTAGTCTTCGAAACTCTCGAAGACAAAGAATCGTTTTTCACCAGCCCCCTCATCAAAACGCTCCAAGCTGCTCGCGCAGCGAAAGGCGGAGAAACAAGCGAAACGGTGAGCGCGACATTTCAAACAGCAGAAGTGCCCGCGAATGTAACACCAAAGAAACTCACGCAGTTCTCGCGAATTAAAATTGATGAGAATAAGAAGGATGAGTTGAGAGCTGCGTGGGGTGAGTTGGTTGATGCGCTGGGGCAACAGAGTTGGGGCGGGCAGAGTGTGGGTGATGAGGGGCCGTTGGTTGGGTTGGGTTTGTTGGGGTGGGATAGTCTCGAGGTATTTATATTTTGTTCCTTTCGAAATGAGTTGTGTTTTTGGAGAAGGGGAGTTGTGAGATAGTTTGGATGTGTGCTAATGAGCTGTGATCTTTTGTAGGAGGCTGGTGTTGCTTTTAAGGAACCGAAGGCTGCTGCAGCGTTTGCGAAGTGGAACTCTCTGGGAGAGTCGAAGAATGTTATTGCTGAGATGACTCGTTATTGAAATGCTGAGCAGTTCAAGAGAGTGTTTTGAAGCTTTCAAGAGTGAGCGAAAGGGCGTCAGGGTTTTAGAGATAGGGTTCGAGTACTTCTTTTATATAGAGAACAAAAATGTACAGACCTTTTCTGTGAAATTTGGTGTATGATAGAGATGTTGTACAATTCTCAGTGATATACACGTCCAGACTACGTTCAAAGACGTTCAGAATCGTACAAATTATAACTTCCAGACCTTCACGTTCGTCAACCGCAGAGCACCAATCAACCCCCCAAGTGTTCCCTGGACCTCCTTCCCACCTTCCCACATCTTTGGACCAGCCAGATAATTTACAAACCCTTCCGGACCCGAAACTACCAGAAGCCGTGAGTCGGGTATACTGTCGATGGACCCAGGTTTCACCAAGTCTAATAACCTCGCAGCCTGCGAAAGTCTTTTCTGATCTAAAATCGTTCCTTCTTCGTCCACCAGATACTCCACCTGAAGATTCCCTGGATATTTTAGTCGTAAAGTCTCAAGTTCTTGAACGATGTAACTTGCTTCCGGTACTGGTCCTTTGACATACCCTCCTCCAACACAATCCTTCCTCCTCCTATTCGCCCATACAATCCGTACATTTGGCAGCTTCCCATCCTCAGTCTTAACACCCCTCCTCTCAAAAAGCGTATGCACAACCTGCAACGCAGGCGCAATCCCTGTCCCACCCGCCAAAAACAGGACCTCCTTCACCCCATCCACTTCCAACTCCGCCGTTGGGCCCCTCAAATCCAACCACTGACCAACTTGTAATCTATGCAAATATCCCGAAACCTCCCCATTATATTCCCGTTTGATCAGAAATCTTATATCCGCAGGATGGTCTCCTTCGCGTGGAGGCAGCGGGGTGTAAGATCTTGCGATTTGTAGCTGTGGTTGTTTGACTTCCACCGACCACGTTCCTGCTAACCACCATTTTTCGTAGGGGTCGAAAAGAGATCCTGAAACAGTATTTGCAGGAGGCCGTACGGTGAGAATTATGCTTGTGGGAGAGACTTGTTCGCGCTTAATGATTTGGAAGGGCGTGAATCGGGGAGGGTCGAAGATTGGCTTTTCAGCGCTGTCTTGTAGGTATTGGGATGCGAGCCAGCTTGCTCCTCCCAGTCCAATTATGAGGGCTGTATATAATGTTGTACGAGGTGCCCGATGGCTTTTGTTTGATTGTGTACTTTGTGGCCTGCATTGAGTAGGCTTTGGGAGCTTTGCCTTTGGCAGGTGTGGGAAGGTGGATGGTTGCGAGCAAAGATATCGTGCGGGTCTGGAGGTTTTACTGGCGAGACATGATGGGTACTTGAGCAGATTAGATCTCCTCAGTTGCTTAGAAAGTGAACGCATTGGTTTAAAACTCGGTTTTGTACGAATGGACGGAGATGTAAGAGATTCATGATGAGGGAGATGGTTGTAATTATTTTCTGCCAGGCGGTCGCGTGAACTTGATACGCTCACTTGATATTTCCTGTTGAAACCCATCGTTCTCCATACACAGGTGTACATAGGTAATGTCTGAAAACAGGCAATCTCACCACACACCTCACCTCCAGCAAGTTCAAAACCAAACCTGATTTCTTTCGAACACAAATGCGAAAACCTCAGGTGTAGACCCACTCCTTGGTCGGGCTTTAACGACTGAGCCAACGGGTCCGATCACAGTTTGTTAGTTGAATTACCGAACAGCTTGTTTAAGATTGAATTATTGATTTCTTTGGGGGAGATTGTCGATTATATGCTGTCGATTATATGTTGCTGTCGGTCGCAACAGGCATATAGCAGAACCAACAGACACCAATCAAGTTGGATTACCTGCTTGTTCTCCGCCAGAGTACCCTCTCCGCAAGATACACCATCATAATCAAATCGCATTTCAATCAAACACTCTAATGTTCTCTCTCATATACTTGTGTTATTTCCTATTGTACGCGATTAAATAACTTATGAAAGAAGCAAGTAATGCAAGTAAGTTTTCCAAAACGTACTGTACATCCATCTCGCGGGCTCCCCATAGTCTATGATACAACCCTAAAACTCCATGGAATGACAATTATATTTCCCTGTATTCGCACAATTTCCACCTTTGACTTTCCCACTCCCTCCATTCCATTACAAAGTAAACTTCAGGTTATCCTGCCTTCCTCAGTCACTTCCACTTTGATTAGACCCCCTCACACAATTGTACTATCACAGTGCGTTGTTCAGGCAGCTGGCTTGTCAGCACCCATCAGATCAATATAACCTCTTCCCTTCTTTTTCGTCTTCGCTGCCCCCTTGGCTCCTCTCTTGACCATCGCGGGACCCAACAAATCATCAATTGAGCTGGCATTGCTCATTCCTGTTCCTGGTCTGCTTGGTGGTGCACTCGGTGGTCTTGACACTGGAGCGCCTTGAGCACTACCGTTTGATACACTTCGAGCCATGGATGGCGGGGCAAGTGCGGCTGGGCTGGGTCTTGCTGAATCTTCCGCAGCGAGGGGACTTGGAATACCCGGTAGACTATCAGAGACGTTGCGTTGTGGTGGTGGGCCGGTCATGGAGGAAGATGAAGTTGGGCGTCGTGGTGCTCCATGTGCGCTTGCTGACCGCGGAGGACCAGCTTTGGGTGGTGGTGGAGTAGCAGTGGGTGTTGTGCTTGCATCGGCCCCTCCTTTCTTATTGACCCAACGCTTCAGCTCTGGGTCGTAATAGAAGCTTGACTCTTCACCAAGTTTGGCGCGAATGGGTTTGTTGGGTTGTGCGGCCGCCTCGGCTTCTTCTTTGCACCTCCTCCCCACCAGCCAGTCAGACCCCATCCTTTCTTTGGTGCTGCTGCAGGCGCTTTTGTGGCTAGTAACGTAACTGTTAGTTTTAGACCAGAAAAACGCGATAAGTTAACTCACCATCGGCTTCTGCAGCTCTCCGGAAGGCCTCATCTGCCTCCCGGTCCTTGTCAGCCTTTGTCTTCTCAACAAGAGCAGGTTTCTTCAAGGCTGGAATATCATCCTCATCATCGTCGTCCATGAATGATTTTTTCTTAGGTCGTGTGTCGATTGGTGAGTCAGGTTCTTCCTCCATTGCTGTTGGCTCATATGGCACATATCCCGTACTTGGCGGTTCATACCCAGAAGGTGCTTCATACCCACCAGAGCTTGGTTGCTCATAAGATGCTGGTGGTTCATACCCAAGACTTGGCTGTCCGAATTCTGCTGATACTGGCTCTTGCCCAGAAGAGGTCCGAGCTTCATAGCCAGCAGAAACTTGGCGAGAAGAGGGCTGCGAATCGTAGGAATACTGGTGCTGCATACCACCATAACTGTTGATTTTCTGTGGCGAGTTGTAAAGATCCGTTGGCGGCTGCTCGGTGACAGGAGTACTGAGTCCTTGCTGATAAGAAGAACTTGCGTCAAAGGAAGCCTCTTGGGTGCTATATGGACTATACTGGGAGTGGGTGCTGTAGAGGGGACTTGGCTGCGGTGCATAATTGCTTCCTGGCTGAGAGGTTGGTCTGTGGTCTGAGTTTTTGCGTTGAGTCTCGGTTCTTCGAAACTCGCCGGAAGTTCTACCATCAAGCGAAGTTCGTGGCATAGAGCCCCAGGACCCTTGACTTTCCAATACAGGCGTGTACTGAGCCCCCGGCGTGTATCTGGAAGCGGCCTTTGTGGATGGGATAGGGATTCCATTTGTTGGTACATATGACCCATAGATGTCTGCTTGGGATGGTGAACGGCTGATCGTTGGTGTACCACCAGCAATTCTTGCAAATGGACCGCTTTCGCTTCCAGCTGAGGCATTAGATGCGTCATCATCAGCGTCACCTCCAGCAACAAACTTGTTGAACGTGGCCAGGAGAGAGCCTCCGACCTTGTCCATGGTGGGTTTCGGGATCCATGAGGAGCTTCCATCTTTGGGGGATTGCTTCAGTCTCTTGCTCAGATCATCCACGGCTGCAACAAACAATGGATGATAGTATGGCGAGCGGCGAGTCTGAGAAGTCATTGATGCCACGATGGTGTCGCAATACTGAAGCGCCTTGTCTCTCTGTCCATACTCTGCTAAGATGGTTGCATGTTGCAACTTATACAGTGATAGATGAGGACTCGAGATGGCCGACGCATTCGCCAATTGGATACCATAGTCATAGACTTCGCTCAAGAGAATGGGCTCCATCTCCTTATCAAAGTCTGTTGGCTGTCTCAAATGGTCAGCTCCAACCAAGACGATATTGACAGCCGGATCATCGATGCCGCCAAAGACTGTATGAGTTCTTGCAAACAAGAAACAAATGTGAGCTGCTTCAGCTCTACCGTAACCAGAGAGTAATTTTCCCAACGCAGTAAGAGCGAGACTGTCGTCCGGACTTCTGTTACTGAGTACCAAGCCAAGAGTTTCCCGCCATCTATCCAAGCCCTCAAGCGCATCTTTAGAAGACTCAGGGACCTTAGAGGTGCTAACCATCTGGAATCCTGCGCGAGCAGAAGGTGGCACGAGCTCGTCAATGCTTTCCTCGAAGTTTCCAGCAAAGATGTCGTATAGGGCCGCCAAAGATTCCGAGTTCTCGCCAATCTTTACCTCTTTCTGGACGAATTCTTGGGCGACTTGTTTGTAAAGATCCTTCGACACTGTGTTGGAGATGAGCATCGCATGTGCCCAGAGTCTCTTATCGACGGCTTCCCAAACGGCCTTTTCCCTCTCACCCTGAAGAAGATGCTTGCGGAGCTGATCAACAGCAGCCAGATTTACAGGATCGACTCGTGCATCTGAACCAGGAGCTGAGATACCCGAAAGATTTGATTCAGTGGCGTACAAAGAACCCCCAGTAGCCGAAATACTATCGACCTCAGGAGAAAGGATATCCCGTACAGCCTTATTGACCACAGGGTTACCTTCTAGTAGACCGTCATTCTCAATGAAAACTCGGACAATCTTCCAAAGAAGTATCCTCTCTTCCGTGCGCTTTTCTTGGTGTGACAAATGTCGCATAGACTGCAGAGGCGAGGCACTTTGCTCCAAAATGGCGATTCCTGCATTGAGCCAGCTGACAACCTCCTTCTTTTTTGACTTCCCTTTCAATGGTCCAGGGAAAGTAGTCATTCGTTCTGGAAGGGGACTGACATCCTTGATGTTCTTAATTTTAACTTCACCAGGACGGCGAATGACCATTGGTGTAGTATGACCCAATCCATATCGTGGGACATCTTGTGGGAAAGACGTAGCAATGGTACCGCCAACACCCCAGACAAAGACTGGAGCACCACGCCATCGTTGAAGAGGATCGTGTTCTCTGCCATCAGTCGGGACAATGTAATTGAGATTCTGAGAAAAGCCTCGTGGTCTGGCCTGGGTGGCCTGTTGAAATGGCGGCGATGCCATGCCTTGTCGTGGAAACGAAGGGAGCTCGACGGAAGCAGGTCTTTGGTACGGCTCTAACGGATTCATTCCTAATCTGGTACCAGCAAATGCAGGAGACTGGGTTTGTGATCTCTTGGGTGGCGCGAAGGCCCTAGGGTTGTTGGCGATCTGTTGCTGTGGTTGATAATTGGAAATGACTCGCTTAGGAGGGGACATTGTAGAGCGGGCAGAATGTCTCAAAGGAGGCGGCGTTTGGGATGATTGTCGCATGTTCGAGTGGGCTTGCTGAGCGTATTGGCTCTGTGGAGAGGTTGGTAGATCTCTTTCATTCACTTCAGTTGTAGGAGGTAAGTGGCTGGTTCGCAAGCTTGATTCATATGTTGAGCTACTGTGTCTTTCGGGAACATGCCCTTGTCCCAGGTGTAGACGAGAATCTTGGCTTCTTTCGAAGTGGACAAGAGGACTTGAAGTTCTGGGCTGATGGGCAAAAGGCGGCGCAGGTGGGGCAGGAGGCGCACTAACAGCTGGTGCTACTGGTAGTGGCATTTGTCTCTGAGCGGGTGGTGCTGGAGAGTATCTCGATTGCGCTATAGGAGGAGGTGGTGCAGTCTGGCTCAGCACTGGAGGAGCAGGTGAATAGCGAGACGCATTTGGGGGTACAACCATATTGCCAATGGAAAGGGCAGCATATGGACTGAATTTCTCAGGAGCAACAAGTCCGGAGGCTGCATTTGTTGGCTGCGAGTGCTGCTCAGAAGGATGAGAATATGGAGAGTAACCACCGGAAGGAGGAGGATGAAGAGGGCCATTGGTAGGGGGGCTGTCTAAGCTTGGTGATGGTGCCACGAAACTGCTTGCATGTCTCAACTGTCGCGGTTTGATTGCCACTGGGAGGTCCTCGAAAAATGCGCTTTGTGCTTTGCGGATTGTTTTGGGAAGTTCAGGTCGTTGTCCTTCTTGTTGTGTTTGGCCGGATTGGGAGTGGCCACTTGGTGGTGGGGTTTCCACGTTTGATTGAACAGACTGGTTCGAGTATATGCTGCTGGACCTCAGTGGAGGCATGGCGGGCGACCTTGGTGGAGGAATGCCAGGTGATACATTGAACTGCTTGTTCGCTTGTGAAGAAGTTGGCCTCTTGCGTTGCTTGATAATATCCATTGGTAGGTCATAAGGCGAAGCATAACCTCCCTTTGACTTGTCAGCAAAGCTTTGCGCCTTGGGGACTTCGGGGCGTGCTTGTTGGACAGGCTGGAAGTTTCGAATGGTGGATGAGTTATATGATTGAGGCATTGAAGCAGAACTTTGCCGGGACGAGTTGTTTGATAATAAACCTGATGGAGCATATGTGTTATTAGGTCCAATTGGGAGATACTGATCATTGGTGCTTGGGCGACTGGATTGGTTTTCAAATCCGACAAGTCGGCCATTAGTACCATGAACCGGTACTAATCCTGGGCTTGTATCTTCTTCATCATCTTCCAAGAAACCCTCATCATCGCTGCCAAATAGTTCTGAAGGATCCAGAGGTTTCGTTTGAGATGAAGGGGCGGCATCCTCTTCCTCGTCTGGCAATAACTCATCGTCGTCCTCCAAAAATTCGCCCTCATCCAATGCAGCTTTCCATTTTTCTGCAAGAACATCTATCTCGGAAGAGTCGTTCCCAGAATTCTCAAAGAATGCTGCATCTTCATGGATGGTACTATCGTGACTTCCGAAAACATGCGACATGACTGTACTTGTCGAAGCGGCAATTCCACTTCCTGTTGCGTTCTCAAATGAAGTCTTGCTATTCAGTGCTTCATCTTCAATGGCGTCCTCCTTTGCTTCACGTGGTTTATATTGCATTGAATCCATCACCTGCATTGTAGATTTCCTCTCTAGAGTCGCAGGGTTTGGTTCCAGAGAACTTCCCGAACTACCAACTTGTGCAAAGAAATCCTCTTCGTTATCTCCACCAAAAGCACTCTGGGTATTAAAGGTTGAAATATCATTTTCCGACTGCACAAGTGGGATTCCTTCTTCAAACCGAGCCTCCAACTCCTCATCGCGCTCTTGGCCGAAATTGCCACCATAAGCTGGTGAGAAACCATTTGACTCTTCCCCATAATTCGGTTGAGGTTCAGGATCTGGATGGAATTCTGTCGTCTCTGGGCCTGGACCATCGTTCTGTTGAGCAAAGAAGCTATCTTCAATCTCCTCATCATCTCTGAAAATATCCTTGGTTTCCTGCTCCACCTCGTTCATGATATCTTCGGCCTGGCCAGATGGTAGTTGCGTGATGTTTTCGAGGGAGGGTACATGCGCAGGAGGAACCTGAGGAAAAGAGTTTGTTCGATCGGTATGAGCCATATCCCTGAAGGGATCGTTCGGGGTGGATTTGATGCTCCATTCTGAATCAGCCTCATCGTCCTCTCCGAAATCCAAGGTCCCAGTTCTAGTCCTCGCAAATGACATTGTGCTCAAGTGTTTATTATCGCTAGATTGTTTGAGTGAGGGAGTCTGAGGCACCTCATGCTCCTGCTCTGTATGAGATGCACCATTGTGCACCGAATCCTCGTAGTCTTCAACATCTTCACTATTTTCACCTGATGCGATGCGCGCATTTTCCAAAGTTGAAGCTTCGGCATCAGCGGTATCTTCCTCCGACAACTCGGTGGTCCTATCTGCGCCCTGGAATGGTTTTTGCACTTCTAGACTTGATGAAAGCGACGATGTTTCGAGCTTTGATGAATCTGGAAATATCGTGTTTGAAGGTGTCCTGATGTCAGCGCTCTCCGCGACAACTGGATCTTTGATAGAATCTGGCATAAACGCCGGGTGCCATGAGGCTTCTGCAGACGGCATCGCGGCGGTCGACTTTGGTGATGGAGGGAGAGAATAGAATACTGTCGTGGTGGTATATACGTGTCAGCCAATTCACTCCCCTTTCTCGATTGGAATCCCAAGCCACGCCCGCGTCATCGAAGACAGCACCTCACACAAATGATGGCAGTCACTTACATGTACAAGTTAGATTAAAGCAGTAAAATTAACGCGCAGGAATGAGGCCATTCTAAGAAGCGACCGTAAATTCTGAGGGTGATTGTGAAGAATTGCAAGATGGGGAGCTGTCGAAAAAGGAGGAGAATAATGAACGTGCAATCTGGAATCTCCAAGGGCCCCTGTCTCCTCAGTCGTGAAACAGGATGAGGCCACACTTCACCTCTATTATACGGTGATCCAGACCAAGACCCCTGACTAACACCCTCTCGACGCTTTCAGCCATAAATAGCTGGTCATTTTGTTGAAATTGCTGGCAAAGATCACAAGCCAGCTATGGTAACCAACAGCACCCATCAAGACCTAATATATTCGCCGCGCTGGGACGTCAGCAACCAGGTGGCTGAGACAAAAGCTCCAGAAGACTCTCAGGGCAAGAAACAAAATACGTAGGTACAACAGGTAGACATATCAGAACCTCTTCTACATGAACACGCGCCCTTTCTAGAGATCTCCTCCTTCTCCTCTGTCTCACGCCTTTCACAACCATTGCGACTCTCCCGCTTCAATGAGGCATGTCGTCGAGCGCATACCATCAACCAAATGCTTTAACTTCCCCCATCGATGATTCCGACTCTGATCTCGACCTCGACATCCAAGAGCTCGATCCCGTCACCACCTCCACTCCGCCGAAGCCAAAGGAGCGGAAGTCTCACGAGGAAAGAAGGTCGGGAAACATTCCCTTGAGGAATCTGCGGATGGGTGGTTTGCGGGCATTTGGGAAACGAAACCGCGGATATGGGGATTTGGGGAAGCAGCGTGATACGAACGACGAGGACATGCGAGGTCTCTTGAACGATGAACCGCCACTTGACGGAACGAATCGCTACTCGGGGGGGAGTTACAACAGCGCGGAAGACGATGCCCCCTTGTTATCAGGAACCACTGGTCGACGAGCGAGGCGGGCGAGTATAGATGCTCTGAACAAGCTGGGCTCGCATATTCGATTGCCCAGTTTCCTCTCCGCCTCACACGATGCGCAGCCCGTGGCCGAAGAAGATGATCAGGAAGCAGACCACGACCCAGCTTCTTCTCGGACCATTTCAGTTGGTGCTTCACAAACCTCTCGATTCCCTCCCAATGCCGTTTCAAATGCCAAATATACCCCGTGGAGTTTCCTCCCACGAACGTTGTACAACGAGTTCTCATTTTTCTTTAACATGTACTTTTTACTGGTGGCACTTTCGCAAGCAATCCCTGCTCTGCGAATTGGATACCTTTCGACCTATATTGTACCGCTACTGTTTGTGTTGGCAATTACGTTGGGAAAAGAGGCATTTGATGATATTGGACGACGAAAGAGAGATGCTGAAGCGAATTCCGAGGGCTACATCATTTTAAAATTTGATACAGCAGATACAAATACCACCAAGTACTACAAAACACAGGTTTCGAAAAAGAGTGCGAAATCGAAAGGAAAGTTGGCCGAGCAGGACAGGCTGTCTGATATTCAGGAGGAGGAAGAAGCTGCGGAAGGCAAAGGATTATGCCGACCAACTTCGACCGTGGTAGAGGTAATTCGAAAGTCGAGGGACTTGAAGGTTGGGGATGTTTTAAAGATGGGAAAGGATCAACGAGTACCAGCAGATGTTGTGATTCTCAAGAGCTATACAAATGAATCGGTTACTGTTGAAGACGTGGAAGAAGCTCCAGAAGAGGAATCACTACTCGTGGAACCTATCTCGGATCGACCTATTGATCAACGAACCACCACAACAACCTCAAACAGTCTTCAGTCGTCTTCTAGCGACGGCAACTCCCCAGCAGCCGACGCGTCTGGGGTTGGAGAGACTTTCTTACGTACCGATCAGCTTGACGGAGAGACTGATTGGAAGCTTCGTTTAGGGTCACCTCTCACCCAGTCCCTGGACCCGTCTGAATTTTTACACCTTCGCATAGTAGCTGGGAAGCCTGATAAGAGGGTTAATGAGTTCTTGGGAACTGTAGAATTACTACCACAGACTTCTCGGGGCTATGATTCACATGTTTCGAGGCCTTCTCCGCTTAGCAATGGAGTTGACGTTCATGATGCGATCAAGAACCCGCATTCCGCCCCACTCACTATCGACAATACAGCATGGGCGAACACTGTCCTTGCCTCAAATGCAACTACACTTGCCGTCGTTGTGTACACAGGACCCGAAACTAGAGCAGCACTTTCTACATCCCCATCACGCTCAAAGACAGGTCTTTTGGAGTACGAGATCAACTCCCTCACCAAAATTCTATGTTTCCTCACCCTTGCTCTTTCGATAATTTTGGTCGTGCTGGAAAATTTTGAACCTCAAGAAGACGGAGTTGAGAAGCGAAAGTGGTATGTGCAGGTCATGAGATTTCTCGTACTTTTCTCGACCATTGTGCCCATCAGTCTGAGAGTCAATCTCGATATGGGAAAGAGTGTTTATTCAAGGTTTATCCAAAGAGACAGTGGGATCGAGGGTGCCGTTGTGAGGACGAGCACTATTCCAGAAGATCTTGGTCGAATCGAATATTTGCTCAGCGACAAGACTGGAACTCTCACTCAAAATGAAATGGAGATGAAGAAGATTCATGTTGGCACAGTTTCTTACGCCAACGAAGCAATGGATGAGGTTGCTTCTTACGTCAAGCAAGGTTTCTCAGTCCCCCTCTCTTCTGATTCAAGTCAACCTCCGATTCTTATCACCCCGTCATCCACATTTATGGCAGCTGCAACAAGTGCAACGAGAACGAGAAGAGAAATCGGAGCACGAGTAAGAGATGTAGTACTTGCACTAGCGCTGTGTCACAACGTCACTCCTACGATAGAAGAGGAGGATGGCAAGACATTCACATCCTATCAAGCATCCTCTCCTGATGAAATCGCTATTGTCAAGTGGACCGAAGCAGTTGGCTTACGGCTCATCCACCGTGACCGAAAAGGCATGACATTGCAATCAGTTGATACCGGACGTCCAGTTGTAAAGGTTCGAGTTCTTGAAGTCTTTCCCTTCACCTCTGAAGGAAAACGTATGGGTATCATCGTTCAATTCTCTGAGAGTATTTCGTCTAAGAGCTCAGATTCCGGAGAGATTTGGTTCTATCAAAAAGGAGCCGACACGGTCATGACTTCTATTGTCGCAACTAATGACTGGTTAGATGAAGAGACGGCCAATATGGCCCGTGAAGGTCTCCGAACACTTGTCGTTGGAAGAAAAAGGTTGTCTACACAACAGTACCAAGAGTTTTGTAACAATTACAAGGAAGCATCAATATCAATCGCTGGTCGAGATGCTGGCATGGCTCGTGTCGTGGAACACTATTTGGAACGAGATCTTGAACTCTTGGGAGTAACAGGTGTCGAGGACAAACTTCAAAAAGATGTCAAACCATCTCTGGAACTTCTCCGCAACGCCGGTATTAAGATTTGGATGTTGACAGGAGATAAAGTCGAAACAGCTCGTTGTGTCGCCGTCTCTGCAAAGCTCGTCGCTCGCGGTCAATACATCCACACAATCGCAAAAATGAAGCGCAAAGACGAAGCTCAAGACCATCTTGACCTCCTCCGTGGCAAGAAAGATTCCGCTCTCCTCATCGATGGCGAGTCACTCTCCCTTCTCCTCACTCACTTCCGGGAAGACTTCATCAGCATAGCAGTCACCCTTCCCGCCGTGATCGCCTGTCGCTGCTCGCCCACCCAAAAAGCAGACGTTGCTCTCCTCATTCGCGCCTACACCAAAAAGCGTGTATGCTGTATCGGTGACGGTGGTAACGATGTCTCCATGATCCAAGCCGCCGATGTAGGTGTCGGAATCGTTGGAAAGGAAGGTCGACAAGCCTCTCTCGCCGCCGATTTCTCCATAACCCAATTCCACCACCTCACCAAACTGCTTGTCTGGCACGGTCGCAACTCCTACAAACGTAGCGCCAAACTGGCTCAATTTGTTATTCACAGAGGTCTGATTATTAGTGTCTGTCAGACGGTCTATTCCATCGCGATCAAGTTCGAGCCAGAAGGATTATACAAGAATTGGTTGCTCGTCGGTTATGCAACAGTTTATACAATGGCCCCCGTCTTCTCGTTAGTCCTCGACAAAGATGTCGACGAGGGCCTCGCAAACCTCTACCCAGAACTCTACAAAGAACTTACATCTGGGTCATCACTCTCATACCGCACGTTCTTCGTTTGGGTCGCCGTCTCCATTTACCAAGGTAGCATCATCCAAGGGCTCTCTCAAATCCTGACTGTAGTCGACGGTCCCAAGATGGTCGCAGTCAGTTTCACAGTTCTGATTCTGAACGAGCTGACCATGGTCGCGTTTGAGGTTACGACATGGCATTGGATGATGGTTTGTAGTATCGTGGGAACCGCGCTCATCTACATCGCTTCGATTCCGTTTTTGAACGAGTATTTTGATTTGAGGTTTATGGCTACTTTGTAAGTTCATCTCTCTCTTCTCTTTTTTTTCCATCGTCCTCTCTACCTCCTTTTCCCTGACTTAAAGCATGGAAATTTGTTAACAACTACAATTCAGGGGCTTTGTATGGCGCGTCGCAGCCATCTTGGCCATATCGCTCATCCCACCATACGCGGCGAAATTAATCAGGAGAGCAATCAAACCGCCGAGTTATAGGAAGGTGCAGGGTATTTAGATGTTACCAGCTCTTGTCTCCTCATCCTCCCTCACTTTCTCCCAAGGGAGAGAGAAGTTTAGACTATGTTATACAGCAAGTCCTCAGTTGATACGAAATACTTTTTTTGGTTTGGTTTCTGTGCTGTGCGGTCTGTCCTGTGTGTAGATGTATTATATGCGAGGTAGAGGAGAGAAGTGAGTGGGAGTGAGTCAATGGCGCATAGCGAATGGTGCATGGGTTCAATTTGCTGTTTCTGGCGTGGATGTTTTCCCCCCGTTCCCACAGGTTTTTAGGTTTATAGCGAGAAAGGGGAAGAGCGAAGGTGTTAGATAGAACTTACGTTAATGTGCAGTTTTTTGTTTCATCTATTTGTGACATTGTGAATCTAGGTGTGTATGTATGTGTGAGATTAGGACAGAACTGGTGATCTTTAAGCACGTGCTTAGTTTGGAGATAGTAAGGTGTCCCGGACTGCTAGTTAGTAGATGTGGACCTACCTTACTGTTGGATCAAACAAAATATCCTCATTACTCATTATGCCAGCTCTGATGATAATCACTACAGCCCACCATCTCTTAAAATAAAATGCTCGTGCAGATGGAGGTTGTGCGACTCACCAGCCTCTCCTCTCTCGCTTCCCCCAAGCCATGCAAACCCAAACAAAACTCAAATTCTTCAAAACAGCATTGGACCATGCGCACAAACCCCCTCTCCACCTCTTTCTCTCTCGAAAACGAAAAATAAGCGAAAGTAAACATCACATGAAACGAAGCCAAACACAAAACCCCAACCACCTACATTTTTCTCCAAAAATAGAATATGGCGGCTCAACCGGCGGCCAGCCGCTGATTAACGGGAAAGACAAATAATGGAACGATATGCGAAACCGTGAGGAAAGAGAAGAGAGTTGGCAAGGAAAAATACTAAAAATAAGGTTTTCGTTTTCAACCGTAATTTCGATGTTTGGCTGGCTGTTCGAGGCTGTCAAATTTCGGAGAATTGTTTACGGTGTGCAACAAATGTCATGTCAGGATGAATGATGGTGGAGCATGGTGAAGGATGGTGGAAGGGGATAAGTTGGTAAGTCGGATCATTAGGATGGAATGGAGGCGGGTTGAAATGGGACGATGGGGAGAGAAGGATTAACTTGAGAGATAGGGAAATGAGGAAGTGGACTTCAACATCCACTATTGGGCATTCTGACTTGGAGAAAGTGATGATGGTGTTATATCTTGCACCTGGAGTAAAATCTTTCTGTGTTTCGTGCATCTTCCGAAGTTAATGAAGCTCCATCCTTCTTTTATATTGTGAATATCCTCCATCCATTGCAACTCGTTCCCCTCTCCCTTCATCACAAGTCGTCAACAATCACAAGCACAATCACAATCGCAATCACCAGCCAGCTCCTCCACCCGGCGGCCCATCCCAAATACTGCCTTCCACCTCTGGCACATCATCTTCAACAATCCACTCCATCCTCTCCAACTCCCTCACGAAGAAGTCCTTCTCTTCCTCCAAAACCGTCATATCCGCGCCCATCTCTTCGGGGTATCGCTTAACATTATACCAATGCGTCAGAGCCCTCAACGCCTGCTCTAGAGGTAACGCTTCTTCGACTTCAGCATCTACATCACTGCCTGCTAACCAATCGTCTCTCAGTTCAGGTCTACAATGAAGGTATACGGCAGTGATAACACGCATGTTACCCTGACGCCATTTACGACCACAATAAGGAACCTGACTTTTGAACAACTTAAGCGTATACAACCTCAATTCCGCTTGTGGCACTTTCAATGCCTTCTTCAAAATATTCGAAGATTTGTACTGCACGAGGAGCAAATTTCGATGGGCTTTGTTCTTGCAAATTTTCTGCATGACGCGAAGGAAGTTGATGGATGAGAAGAAGTTGCGCCATGAGAAATCCGTGATGGGCTCCATGGGCTCGGAAGAAATTGGGTAGCCCATTTCGTCGACGGCTGGGGGAGGTGCTTTTCGTGGGTTGGGTCTAGAGACACGGATGTCCTCTGGTGAGCCAGCCACGGGTAGTTCGCGGCGAACTTTAATTGGTGGGGGAGCGGCTTCGTCGGGGCTTTCTGCGGCTTCGTCTGCCTCGGCCTCGAGCTCCAGAGCGGGTTCGGCGTTGTTGCTGCTGCTGTTGCAAAAGGCGAAGAAACTGGAGAAGGATTAGATGACACAATTTATTGGATATTGCTTCCGTACCTCATATCATCACGATCAGTTCTGTTGTCGATTATTTTATCAACGTCTTGATGGGCGAACAACTTCAGCACGAGAGGAAGGTAATTTGAATCCAACAATAATTGTGTCAGATATTCAAACTTGAGAACATCTGAAATTCCAGTTAGAATAGAATCATGGAGCACATAATATGGACTTACGTGAGACCTTGAACCATTTCAACAAAATTAACAAAATACCAGACACTGCTTTACTTGTGATTTCGCGTGATCTGTAAGCCTCGATTTCGGCAATGGGCAGGTCCAAGGGCTCGATGTTGTGTGGTAGCGGGACATTGGCGGGATCCGTTTGTCTCTGTCCCGGCTGGCCATTTCGTAGATTCACATCTGAACGATACCCAGATGCAAGTCCTCCGGGTTGACTACCCATGGGATGAGTGATAAGTGCAGTAACGTTTGCTAGAACTGCTTTCAAGAGAACAATCACAAGTGATTGCAAGTGCGGTATCGATCCTTGCTGAAATCTGTTAACAAAGCCCAGTCTTATCTAGGAATTCACTCACATAGAACGCTTCCACGATCTCAAGCTTCATCTTGGAGTTGTCGTCAACATCTTTGTTTGGTCCGTAATCCACCTCGGGCTCCATAGACTTTGGTTCTTTGATCTCCAGCTTTTTCGCTAGCATTGTTTCTAGATCGAGCTCTTCAACATCTCGGTCTTCTAAGGCATCCCAACCTCGCTCATATTTCAAAAACTTTTCTCTCTCATCCCATAATTGTCGCATTGCTCTGGTCATACGCATGCGGCCTGCAAAAAGTTCACCTGCTTCCAAGATGGATTTTGGAATGTCACTGCCTTCCCACTTACGACCAACTAGCTGACCTTGCAGTCCTGCTTGGCCCTTCCCACCTGCACTGTTGCTGGTGCTGTCGAGGGGAGGGTACATGAAGGGAAAATTTTGGTTGGTCTGGTAGTTCTGCTTCTTTCCAGCCTTACCACCAACAGCAGGTGAAGGAGGAGGGGATGGGGCTGGAGTGGCAATGTGGACTGGTTGATGAAGAATAGAGGCACCACTACTGTTGACATTCATTGGTGGTTGAATGATACCGTTGGCACCATTTAGCCTACTGGATCGTTGAGGAAGGGGAGGGAGTATTGAGTTATTTTCTGGCTCGAGGGGAAGAAGTGGCTGTGGTGGGGTATATGCGGGGTATTTCGAGGTGATTTCTTGTCTGAAAATATGATAATCGAGGGGCGAAGCTGTGATGATTTTGCCGGTAACTCCATCTGTTGATTTGAGCTCACTGGTTGCTCTTTTGACAGCATCAATTTCGGATGTACCGCCGAATATGAGAAGGATGGATTTCCAAAACAAAAGAAAGATCTGTTTTTGTCAGCTGGTTGGATCGCGGGCCTTCGTACTCTACGCTCACTCTTGTCTGAGGAAGTTCATTCGCTTCATCCCATCTTAACCTGGCAGTAATCATGACAAAGTATTCGACAAGCGAAGGATTTAATTCCACTGAAACCTGTTAGTTGTGTTTCCAGAGAGCGATTGTTACATACTCAGTTTAATCCTTGCAGAACTCAAAGACTTGGGATCATTCCGAACGCTCTCGATAATTACGTAGAGGGTTGTAGTAACATTATCCAATTCGTCCTGGATGTATGGAATGTCCTCCTCAACCAGCTGTGTCTCCCGGTAATCATCGTCCCTAGTATGTTAGCCAGGAATTCTGCACTATGATCAAACCACCCACCATAGCATTTTGAAAGCATTTTGCATGACCCGAAAGAGCAGAATAATCCCTCCAGCATCTGCGACCAGCGTTATCCCCCTTTTTATATGTTCCAAATGCAACGGGGAAGCTTTCGTCTTGGCATCCTCCCCCACTACCCCAGATGTTTCGTTCCATACCCCCAGTACCACATGGAGAACAGTCTGCAAGCTTTTACACCTTCGTCGCAAATCCGTAGCTTGCAGTCCCTTGATCTCTTTCTCCACAAACTTTGTCTGTTCTGCCAACGTACCCTCCAGCCAGGCCTTCCCTCCAAACTTCTTCCACCGCCTACAATACGTGTCGCGAGAACGTAGTAATCGTTTATATTCCGCCTCGTTATACGAGAACCACTCATCAATCTCTTCTTCGAATGACGCGGTATCTCCGTAAGTAAACGCATATGCTGTAGGTTCAACCTTGGGGAACTCATGGACAATGCGCTTCAGTTGCACGAGTGAGAGAGAATCCTGGGGGTTTCCAACTTGAGGAGCCGGCGGGGGAGGGGGTTGACTGGGTGGAGGGGGCGTAGGTCTATTTCTTGCAAGTTGAGGACGGCCTACAGGCGCACTCGAAGGTTGGCCATTGGGAGGAGCTGGTCCAATGTCTGCTACTCCGGTGTCTGCGACGTCTGGCGCGTCTTTTGGGGTGTCCGCAGGCTTGGAGCTCCAGAGGGATGACATTGTGGCTGGGATATCAATCGTATGGTAACAGCATGCTTGCGCTGCGCGACCGAGGGAGGTTTGAGATTCGAAGAGGCACGTTAATGGGAGAGATAGTTTGTGTTGGCCGTTTGTTTGGTGTATTTTGGACCCTGGACCTTCAGTGATTGACGGTAATTGACGCCCTCTGAAGCGCCTGTTGTTCAGGTACCCTCGCTTGTGATAAGCCGATAAGCCTTAAAAGTCTTGTGAAGTATCAGTACCACCCACACGCGCTGCCCTGTTTTTCACTTTTGCATCATTACATATGGCGAACCTGGTGTATATTGTTTTAAAATATGTCATGTGCAGTAATGAGACCGAAATATGATTCGATTTAGGTGAGGAAGTTTTGTGCTGCATGAGTGTGCTGGCGGCATGAATTTGTCCTCACAATGCAGATCTTCATGATACCAACTGAGAGGAGGGCACATATTGTGTCGTTTACAAGTATCATGTTTATTTTTGTGTGCTGATTGAATTTTTGGTGAGCTTGGACACCAATGTGTGTACTTTTCTTGTTCTGTTAACAAGTGGAAGCGAACTGATTGTATGAATGCAGGAGGTTAGATATGTATATATTTGAAACAAAACGATACCCAACAATCTGTCGATTGGAAATCCTGGCCTTCGTCTGTTCCGATGCAATATTGATAGAATGCAATGCAAAATCTGGAGCACCCCGTCACAATGAAATTGCTAGGAGAGCATAAAAGTAGGGCGATCCAAATCAAGAAACAAACACAAGTTCCTGATCAGTAGTGACCCTCGAAGCTTGATAATGGTAACCAGTCAAAAATATCTCTCCCGTGTCTGGTACTGATAAGTTCAAAACAGGAAGCACTTCTCTCAGTCAGCTTTGTGTATGGAGTCTTTGCATCACAATTCTTTAAACTTCTTTCTAGTTCCCACACAGGCTGTTCACTCTCAACTAAGGTCTTTTCGTTTTTCAGTTATCCAACCGGGTTTCGGGGACGGCTTCTATTTTGCCAACGAAGTTCAATTGGTCACACCGACCAACAAAACATGAGTATATCTCAAAATTGGGAGTAATAATGAAATTAGATACTGGTAGATGTATGAAAACGAAAATGAGATTGGTAGAAAAGGCGGACTAGATATCGGACTACAAAGGAACACTTGGTAACTCAACAGTTGAATTAATTCGCCATAAATAAACATCCAAAGTCAATCAGATTGACAAAAAATTTGGGTATGCCCCGCTTTCTCGATTCGAGTATCTATAAAACTTGTGAGCGCTCCTTGAGTCGATATTTTCGACTTCGGCCCTCGACCATCCTCGGCTTGAAGAGAATTCTATCCTATCTTCCTCATGATTCCACCCCTCCTTGGCTCCCTGCTCCCTACTTGGAAACCATCAAATCTGTAACCCTATTGCTGGATTTGTATTTGAACCAAAATCGAGAAATTCGAAGAGGTCTCCGGTTTCGCCTCCCGAAAATCCAAAATTGTCGTTCTGGAAGTCGACCTGGCCAGCGGACAAGTCCCAATTCATAGAATTGTCCCAAAACTCTGGAGTCAAAGAGGCATTCCAATCGATGGAGAAGTCCGACATGTCTGGGCTGGGGACAAACACGTCTTCCGGAAGTAATTGGGCGGCACTCTCCAATGGCGGGGGAAGCGAAACTTGCGAGATTATCGGCTGTTGTCCCTCAATCGTGCTGTCTATCCGATTTAATCGAACAGAAATCCGGTACTCCCCTACTGTCATTCCCATGACTTTTCTAAAAACCCTACAAAGGTGACTTTCTGTCAATCCGACTTCTTTTGCCAGACCCTTCACACTCCACTTTCCCTTTCCCATCTTTCCTTCTGATCGGACCATCTTACAAATTTTCTCAACCATGACGACCTGTTGATCTAGTCCCCCATCTAGGTCATCAGGTCTACATCTTTTACAGGGCCGATAGCCATCAGCGGTGGCCTCAGCCGGGGTATCATGAAATACGATGTTGGCTCGTCGGGCGAGCCGTGAGGAGCAGGTGGGCCGACAATATATTTTAGTGGTAGTAACGGAGTACACAAACGCGTAGGCCGAGAGAGGGTCACGGGTTTGGAGGGCGAGGAAGCGGGAGGACGAGGTGGTGAAGAGGTTTGTCATTTTGATGGTTGGTGCTGACTCTGTGTGGGTGGTGTGTGAGTGAGCCCATATGGAAAGATGACGGTGTGTTTGAAGATTGAGATTTGCTTGGAAATTTTCTGGTGAAGTAATGTGATCGACTGTAATACTGCTGGCTGAATTGTTTTCTTGATAAAGAGGGCGGTGGGGATGCTTGGTGTCGTCGATGAGTGTCGTCTTTGAGCTGGATTTCTTGCACAGAAATAGGTCATACTATCTGCTGGATGACTAAGCAAAAGTTGATTTCAAATTAACCAATCACAGCTCATATCGTCAGAATCATGCTATTAATTACCAAGCTTAGGAAGGCTTTCTCATATTATGTTTCAGACTTCCAGATTGATTTAATAAAGTCTAGACTTAATATCAATTGAGAAGAAGTCATGACAGTAACAGAATACCAAGAAGTTCCAGGCAACCTCTCCAAACCCATAACTACAGCTAACACTCCTAAGCGAGTATACACGCTCCTCCGGCAAATCCCCCCGGGAAGAGTATCGTCGTATGCAGAACTGTCTCGATTATTATCTTCCTCTCCTCGAGCTGTTGGTGGTGCACTTCGTCGGAATCCTTTTGCGCCAGAAGTTCCTTGCCATCGGATTATTTGCGCCAACGGGGTAAGTAGCAGTAGTTCAACAGCTTCATTTCTTCACAATTAAGGACCAAAATAACCATGATGCAATGATAGGCTATCGGAGGTTTCTTGGGTGATGCTCAGAACGCGCCGTCAGGCATTAATCAGAGGAAGAAACTGGAATTGTTAGAAAGTGAGGGAGTGTTGTTCGATGAGAAAGGAAATCTAATCGACAAGAAGAAGTGGTGGAATGGATTCACAGTATAAATCAGTTGCATTAAATTGGACATTTGGCATTTGAAATGGTTTTCATGGAAACTTCATTGACCATTTACATTAAATTTCCAAGTCTTGTCACCCTACGGTTCGAACTTTTTATTTACAAATAGAAGTCAAAGAACCTGACAGCTTGGAAGTACGCCGACTCCTGAGCAAACTTCTTTTCTGGAATTGTCAAGTTTGTTCGGACTGCGAAACCGTGCTCAGCATTTGAGTAAAGCGTCGTTTGAAAGGTAATGTTGGTGCTTGCAAAAATGGCCTCGGCAGCGGCTCGTTGGGCGGGGGTGCTAGAGCCGTCGAGTTCTATAAATTCGTCATAAATTCGGACATTCAAAATACTCCTTGAACACAGATTTCAAACATACCTCCAAATGCGATACTAATGGGCGCCCTGATAGCTGTCCATTCGGCTGGGAGGACGCCACTGGGATGAGCAGTGAAGCCAGCATCAAGTCCCTTTCCTGGTGCAAGGAATTTTGCAACGTACTTTCCACCAAAGCTAAGATATCATCAGTTTCTGGTCAGGGTCAAATTTCGGACAAGTCAAAAATACCAGTATCCGACAGAAGCCAACTTCTTCACGCCGTACTTGTTTCCTTTCAATTCCTTGATTAATGTCTCGGTGATGGCATCAATTCTGCTTTCGGGATGCTTCTCTCTCCACGCCGTCATATTGAAGTCGGCCGGTCGGTCGATGGGAACTGCGGAGTATTAGAAACATTGGTTGGGAGCAGAGGGCCATTTCATTATTCTGACCTGGGTCGCCATCGAAGAGATCCGGAAGAACCACGAAGTATCCAGCACGAGCAAGGTTATCAGCAAGTCTATTTTATCTCACGGTCAGTATGTAGGGCTCCCGAAATCAATTGATTCTGATTGGCAGCGTACAATAAGTTGTTGATGAGCTTGTTTCCAAAGATATCGCTCAAAAAAAGAATGGCGGGGCCTGATGTCTTTCCATTCTTTCCCTTTGGATAGGCAAGATATGACTTGACTGCAACGCGTCAATATTTTGTTCCAATAAATGAACTTTCAAGCCAACTCACTTCCCCCAATTGTCTTATTCTCTCCTCTCGGAACTCCGGTAGGACTGAATACATCCCCCGCATGTTCGTGCTTTAACGGAGCGGGGTCATAAGTGGGATTCGCAGCCGCGAACCCAAGTACCGCAGCCACCACAACCAAGCTCTTGAACAATTGCATGGTGAATATCTTGATGTTTCAGAAAAATCTTGATGAGGTGTACCGATATTTTCCTAAAGATTTCTCAAAATTTTAGGCGGGAGCCTGCCCGTTTATAAGCTCCAATTGGCCAAGTGAAAGCCAAGGGGTCATTTTCTCGGTGTACCAGGGGACAGGTACCCTCAACAGGGAAACCACCGGGCAATTTCAAATTAGATCTGATAAGAGAGTCCAATTAGGCAGCTAGCTCAGAAGGCGTGCCTGTGTAATGAGCATGGGATGACGTGCGGGGTGCATAATATACTTTTTTTAATTAAGCGAGGGGCGGCATTCGTGGATTAAATGCGGTAATTGCGGATTTCCGGGGTATGTCATTGGCGAAGACATGCTTATCCGTTGATATGGATAATTTCAAGAGAGTTCATCGAAGCCGTCTGGGTTTTGGAATCAATCTCTTGTGAGAAGAAATCCTTATATTGAATCTGAAGCTTGATGATATTCCAGAATGTACTTATTCGGAGAGGGCGACATACCCAGAGCAGGACACCCATACTCCAAACACACCGTTTACTCCCATCATTATTTATAATTCCATCCCACTTTTATAAGTCATGGTGGAATCATTCAACGTCGGATAATCATTTCTCCATTGGTGTCAAAACTGCGTTGTTTTTCAGAGTACAAAAGTTCTGTGCTCCGTCAAATTGAACCATCCGGGACTGTTTCAAGCATGAATTTGTTGACATCTCGAGTGGTCATGAAAGAGATCTGTTCGTCCCGGTAAATGGAAGGCTGATCCCGGAAAAGCCGTTGTAAACTATTCAAAGTCTTTACACTTGATCCATACTTCACGAATTATAATTTCGACGACTTTTGTTGTTGGGTGTGTTGTTCTGTTTACCCCCGTGTTCTCGACGATTTGATTGTCTTCAAAGCGACAGCTGGATTTGAAAATCCATTTACAGGACTTCAACTTTCACAGTCACAAAATACAGGAACGAGAGACTCCCGTTTCTTTTCGAGAACTTTGTCAAGATGATCACTCGTCTTGAGCTGTGTTCAGTCTTTTCCAAGTCTCCATCCTAGTGGAATATTGATCTTCAGCTTGTCGTGCCTTCATAACTGTTATGCCGAGAAGCAATTGTATTTTCCACCCTGTTTTCTGAAGAAATATTGGGAATTCAATCACGATCTGAAATATTCTTGATTCTATTGTACGTTTTCTTTCGGAGTAGATCTTTGTCGCTTTCGCCACACTGGCCAGCTGTTGGTCGCCCTGTTTCTGACCCCACGTCTTGTTTGCCGTTCCTGCACAATGTTGGTTGGCCGCCCTTGTGTTGACCCCTCGACGTAATCGCGATTAACACTTTTCTTCAAGATATATCAACCCAAACTTCGTCATACCTTTCAAGACAGTTTATCATCTCAGATCTCAACTCTCCAAAATGGTAAAATCACTCTCAGAAACCTCATTTACTCTCAAGGGCGGTTGTTTCTGCAACGCGATCCGATACACAATCTCAGTCCCCGCCCTCAAACACCGTCCAGCTATTCCGGTACCAGTTGACTACCCTCTCGGAGCACAAGATGAAAGCACATCTCGTCTTCCACAAATCTGTTTGGATCATTGCAACTCCTGCCGAAGAGCCATGGGAAGCGTGCTTCAGGTCTGGGTCGTCTTCCCACAATCCTGGGTTCAATTCTCGCTTCAAACCAAGTCATCCACAAATTCACCTACTCAGACGATTGAGCCATCAACACTCGATGTCATCACTGGAGCGGTAGAAACCACATTCGTTACGAAGTTCTCCAGCTCGGAAGGGGTGAATCGTACTTTTTGTGGGAGGTGTGGAACGCATTTAACGTTTCATTATCATGGAGAGAAGACTGGGATGGCAAAGCACGCAGAGGAGAAGGGGATTAGATGGGAGCCGCATATGGATATCACTGCTGGGTCCTTAGATAAAGAGTCTGTCGAGATCACGGGGTTTAGGCCGAGCGCGATGGATTTTCCGGAGGATAGGATTGAGTGGGTGAAAGAGTGGTTGGCTGGTGGTGATGGGTACTACTTGAAATGAGAAAAGGATCGACTGGAAACATATTTGAATGAGAGTTATGATTTAAAAATTTGAGATCTGGATTTAAGTGTTATAATTTACTTGATATCCTTCGTCAAAAGGCTTTCCCCACCCGAACTCGCTGATTGCAGAACACATGAATTATGTAGCACATTGTGTTGTCTCAAAACTCTCTTGCGTCCCATCGAATCCTTCTCAGATGCCTATGAATATCTTTGACTTGATTTCTAGCATGTAACCAGCGTCCATTGTCCAGAAGAACAATCGTGCCATTTGGAATGACACTTGGATCCAAGTTGAGGCACAGATCACTCCCGTCATCCCTCGCTTCGGCCAACAATGCATTTAGATCTTCGAGAGCTTTCCCAGCCCTTGTTGTCAACGGCTTCAAGATATCTGCACGAAACCGAATTCTTGGTTCGATATCGATTGTTCCAGTCTTCATCTTCTGGTCAAAGAAGTCAAGAGCCGTTTTCGATAAAATTGATCCGGTCACCATCTCAACACCGTTCGCGAATTCCATTGGAACTTTGATTTCATACTCATTTGAGCAAAGTGCAAGCACAGTCTCTTTGCCTAGTTTTTGCAAGACCCTTGACAGTTGAAGAACTGAAAGCGTGCCGCCTCCGCATCGATCAGCCTGCAAGATATGAAGGCCGAAGAATCGAGGCGGTTCTTTGGCATAAGAGCAATCTGTGTGCCAAGGGAATTCATTTGTTGTTTGTGATCGCGCATGAAAGGGTATCGATACGGATACAGGTGTGGGTTTCACATCCCAAAAGTAACCGCATATGGCGGAGTGAGATAGTGGTGGGTTGTGAGAGTGGTGTTTTGTCAAAGCATGAGTGAGTGCGAGGAGAAAATCGCTTTCGGGGTCTGGAAATTGTAGGCTGAGGAGGAGAATACCGTGTCTGTGAAGAGTTTCATGGATTTGGTTGAGAAGGCTGAGGTTCTTGATGTAGCCAAAATTGGATACTTCGATGCGGGGGACATTTGATTCTGGAATATGTTGGTCAAAGTGCAGGAAACGACCATTAGATATTCTGAACTTACTCGAGATAGAGGCGGGAAGTTGTTTTGATTCATCGAGGATGAGACTGCACATCCAAGTTCCTCCTCTACTCACGGCGCATATTTTGTTCGTGCTCGATCTCCAGCATCCGAGTCCTAATTGCTCCCCATTGACAACCATGAATGTTCCCACGAAGAAGTTTTGCATCTCCTCAGAACTTCCATGACCTTGCGGAATGATCACTCTGAATTGTGGCTGGACGATAGTCCTTTGAATCACATAGTTTTGACCTTGAACTTTGGCGTGATTCGAAAGTCGTCTTAATGAACTAATCCACTCGCTGTCTGATATGTCAGATCCAAAGAGAATACCTTTTCCCTTGCCACTTCCAATGGGTTTGAGAAGGTAATTTTCTTTGTTAACGAGCCCCGCTATAGACAAGTGCAGCAAAGACTTCATTTCATCCGATCCAGCATTGACGGTTGGCACGATTCCATTTCTTAAAACTTCTGCCTCCTCGAACGTCAAAACCTGGTGTTTTGCAACCAAGGATTCGAGCTCCTGTAGCACAATTCCAAGCATGCGTTTGTCGTGAACGAGATAGATGGTTCTCAAGTCGTTGAAGCAAATTGGGGCCAATGCAATCAACATTTCGGTACCAAGATCTTCCATCTCACGCTGATGAAGCTCGAGACCGACCTGAAGGATTTGCTCCAGAATCTCTCCATCTTTAGATATCAGCCTCCAAGTTCGGAAGTCTTCGGACTCAGTGGTGAGATCCGCAGGATTGACCACACAACACAGCGCATTTCCGGAACCTGCTTGGGCGTTTGGAACCAAACGTAAATCTGTGGGAAGTATGAAGCGAACTTGTAAGCCAAGTCGATTTTGAAGATATGCAGCGAAGAGGTGAATGTCCAGTCCGGATTCTTCGCCCTTGAGAAGATGAATTGGTTTGCTGGTGTCGACAAGACCTTTGTAGGCTGCAAATATCTGATTTTGAAAGAAACTTAATTAGTCTAACGTGTAAAGCTTCATGAGACGAGCGGAACATACCTTTTCGGGGTTAACTCGGGATTTCAGATTTAAATGCTCTGGTAACTTTTTCGCGTATGCCTCATGAGCGAAGGCTGTAATCCAGAAACCATTGAATGCAAACCTTGCATTGATCTCACAGATTCGAATAGATCCAGAAAATTCCTTCTCAGGAAGTTTCCTCTCAGAAAAGTCCAACAAGAAATCCGGTCTCCATGCCCCTTTCCTCCTGGAAAATCGCTCCACGGCATTCTTGGCTGGATCGTCAATCCATCTCAATACAGCTTCTTGATGTTCAAGAATTGGCATTCTTTCCCAAAACTTTGACTCTTCGTCGCTCCACCATCTTTCCACAATGTTGGTAACAGCACGAGTGAGAATGTCCCCCAATTGATCAACATGCTCCTGCAGGTATTCTGGTATGAGTGCGGGAAGAGGACTGGCGACGGTGTCGAGCTGTTTCGGCCAATTTGAAGAGGATGTGAGGAGACTCTCGCGGAATTCTTGCAGGTCTTTGCTGTATAATTCTCTGTCAAATTGTTTCGTAATGGGATTTGCAGGATCAAAAGGGACCCTGAGAGATATTTGACGTAGAAAGTTAGCTCCCGCCATGTTCAATGCAAGATCTTCGAGCTTTTGACGACTGTTGGTAATTCTGCATCAGGCTCAGAGTTCGAAAACTTTTGGCCAAATTGAAGTACTGAAAAATGTCTGTAATCGAATTTCTTCACCCGCCCTCTCTCTATGTACAGGAGCTATTGTTACCTCAAGAATTTCCTCATTTCCAGCTTGTCTTGCCAATCGTTCTTTATTTTGCCTCGGAATCCGCAACAAAAATCGCGAAAACCAATGATCCCGAGCGTTTAGGGATCTGTAGCGCCTCGATTTTAGATTATTACACAGCAGCTGCGGGGACTAATTATCACACTCCCGTGTGTGCCTTCAAACTCTATTAAGCCATCCAGATTGGCAACATTGGACCCGTCTATTTAAAGATGGTCTGCTTTTCGGGAAAGAGACAGAGGCGTGTCTACCATTTGAACTCAGTCTAACATCTAATTGGATGGATCTTTATTCGGAATTTGCATCTTTAATTTGTGTATGTGAATCAAATTTATCGCTCCATTGGTGATGCCGCGAGTGCTTTACGTAAAAGTTGAAGAGCTAATGCACATTTCAAGTATTCTTTGACTATCACTATTTCTGCAAGCTTCATGTAATATGTCGTGTAACGAATTTTCTTCTTTGCTGCAAAGAAGCCAGTGCCCAGAAAGAAATTTTGTGTTCAATACAAGAAGCAATTTGCTGGTATGCATCAACAAACACTCAGGGGTTTCGACTTCTGGTGAACTTCCTCAACTTCTTGAAAACTTCTCATTTATTATCCAATCCAATTTTTGGCTCATTTTCATACTTTGGTAACCACCCGTTATGCAATCGGAGTTCAAGTTTTGAAGTTTCTAGGCATGCCACATAAGAGGCCGATGCCGTCATGTTATGTCCGTCAGGGAACTAATACACGATAGAGATACAAAAGCAAAAGCCACTGGTCGATATCTGGTGGATCCAATAAGATGAACTTTGCGCATTGCATTATCGTCACCAGTAGGCACCCAGGAGTCTGCATCCGCTGCATGCGTAGGATGCATCAGCTGCAATGTACACCAAAGGCTAACTTACAAAACAGCAGCGAACTCGATCAGTTTTGAACACTTTATCCTTGATCCATGAAGATTTAAAATGCTCCATACTTCAAGATTCAAAGTTGCAGGGCGGCATCTTGAGATATTGCACGTTGAAGCTAAGCTATAATCTTGGTTGGACGAAACCCCTACAGATTGTACCCTAGAACTCCCCACTACCATGAGTTCAAATGGTCTCCTAAATTCAATTGCTACAAATTCAATTAGAATACCGAATTTGGGTGTGGGAGAGCTGGTTCTCGCGCCATGGTAACAATAGCCCGAGTTACACCAGTTGATGTGTACCATCACTGGCCGGAGCTCTCCGTTTTCAAGCCACTTCGCCGTGGAAGCGTCTTATCCTCAACTCTACTCGGCTCGGGGCGGACATTGTGCTTATTGGCATTTCTTGATCTCAGCACATCAACAGCACCATATTCCTTCTTCGGAAACCACCCTCACTGTTATTGAGATAATTAGTAGATCTCTCCCGCACTACGGTTCGGTTGGGATCTAGTCCTCCCCACTTTGCGGGCGGGAAGGCTGCGGGCCGAGGTGCAGATCTGCGACCCCCAACAGCTAGGGTGTCTCGGATGTCCTTACCGAGGAATGTGACTGAGTTCCACGGCGGTATCAGATCTAGAGTTACGTGCAGTAGTGCCCTGCACTTGCTTAAGAATATGTCACAGCGCCTCCCGATCTTAGAGCAAAATATAGCTTACATTGCCTAACAGTGGCTTTCTCCGTAATTAAGGTTGAGCCTCCTCCATTTGACAGAACCTAGAAGGCTTTGTTCTGTAGCCCAACCGCTTAAATAAGCGCTGACTAGGAGGTGACTTCTGTTTGGCCTGCCGTAAAGATCTGTGCCCAATGGTTGAGGTTGAGATTAAAATATATTTCTTTTCTCCATCTTCAGATAGATCGCCCTCCTATCGTTCCTAAGCGAGCTTTGCTTCAGCTGAACGTGGCCCGTTGGTTTGGCTCATCATGATAGATCAGTCACTTTGATGGCTGTGAAAAAATTTCTGGAATATTGTGTGCGAGGTGATATGTTGTACACGAGTACAAGTGTTACATGATGAGTAACCATCACTAGTTTTGGTAACCCACACATACGCAAATTCCAACCACATTCAGGAGTGAAGTCTTGGCACAGCCAGACGAAAGGTGGCCTGCCTTGCTCTCCCAAACGAAAAAAGTATTAGGCATTGCGAAATAGTGTTCACCGAAATATTTTAGTAAGCTGTTGATTTTGCAGATGACTCCTGTACTCAATGCTCCCAAACGGCAAGTCAGCACAAGAGGAAGCCACCTCGCAAGGTCAAAACCATGCTGACCTGCCATTCTTTTTCTTGGAGTTTTAATTTTATGGAATCTTCTAGAACCTTTTAGAACTTATGATAGAAAGATTCACTCAAGCGATTTGGGACAACCTCGCCGAACTCGCCATGTTCAAATGCTGCGACCAACTTCCCAAGCCCCAACATTTCATGAGCGGATTTTCCAACAGCTACACAACGCCTCTTATATGCTTCGGCGACCATGCTCACATATGATTTCACATCTCTTGAGGGATAGCTCGACGGGATCTTTTTATCGGTGACTGCTTGGGGCAAGCTCTCAACGGATCTTGGGCACTATGACATTTAGTGCTGCCATCCGAGATGCCAATACGCACATGCAAGATCTATCGAAAATATTTGTTATTGTTTCACTGCTGTACCATGCAGCTATTAGTGCATACGTCAATCAACTGGACAGTTCAAACCTTGCGTTACACACGCCGATGGGTTCGTGCAGGGCATTTTTGAAAGAAAAAATTCCGGACGCGTCAACCTGGACATGAAGAGAAGATCCCTGCAAATCCTCGATGGGACATTCAAGTATATTATATCAATTGTGTGCGAGAAGATTACTGGTTAATGATCTTGCACTTTTGCATTATATTCTTAGTGGACTTCAAATCTGGAGACTATCTAGGTACATGACTGTCATGCCGACATGAGGAGAAGAGCCTAGAAACTATTATCCAATTGCTGTTCTATCATCATCAACTCACAGTGTCCACTTTTTTGCTATATGTTTTACTATTGAAGTTCTCTCGACTTCAAGAACCTCGCATTACATAAGAATCAAGTAGGATACTGTTCCTCTAAAGTACGATCTAGCTCAGATGAGAGACCAGTTCTGAATCATAAACAATGAAGGACAAGACGTATATACCACACATCTTGAAATTATGCATCATGTATGTGAAGCTGTATTCGTGGTCGGCTGTTATACACGACAGATGCGACTTCCAGCCCAAACGTGAGAGGATTCTACATCTTCATCGCACCAAAATTATTTGCAAACTCTGGCTCGCTATAGACTTTTCATTCGACTACTTGCTAGATTTCCAACCGCCTGGTAACAATAGCAAACACCCACAGATTCTTTCTGCAGTGCCCCGCCTTCCTCATCGCCCAGATAGACCACCCCGATATATGCGCTCTTGCTACTACCTCCTTGCTTTCATTAGTTTCGATTGTTCTCTCTCTAAACTCGTCTCCCCCATGAAGAAAAAGCTCAACACACCCGCCAGAGCCAACGCAGTACCCATACAGATATTCATGCCGGTGTATCCCACCGCTTCAATCAGCCAAACAGCCAAAATTGGTCCCACTGCCAACCCGGCATTCACCACCACACTATTCCAAGCAAACAGTAAAGCCGAAGGTCCATTCTTGCCGAATATGCCAGGGTTCGCTTGATGGTACTTTGCAGCCACGTCGCTGCCTTCCAACAGAGACACAGCAGAAACCGTGCTGGAGCCAACTCCACAGAAGAAGAGTATGGTCGCGTATTTAACAATCTCGATGGTTGAGTTGGTGGTAGAGGAGTGAGGTACTCCAAGTAGAGAGACAGGGATGGCGAGGTAAATGAAGCCGACTGTGGCGGGGAGTTTGGTGCCATATCGGTCGATGAGGTGGCCCATTAAGGGACCTAAGACAAGAAGAGGTCCGAGAAGAGGAATGAAGAGAAGCCCAGAGCGGAGAGGGGTGAAGTTGAAGAGTTTCATCGCATGCAGTGGGATGGTGGTGTCATTGAGGGACACGAGAGTTGCTTGAAGAAGCGCGGTAAGGGTTGAGACAATGAGGCGGGGTGAAGTGCAAAACATGTAAATAATTGGCGTTGGGAGGTAGATGGGAAGAGAGCTTGGAATAATATATTTCGAGCTGATGACATCGGCTTCTGTTGAATCAACTGAGTTGCTTTCAATATCGCAGACCGTGGTAGGGACTGATGCCTTGGCGAGAAGAGGGCTCGTCTCTGATTGTATGACAGTGCAGTCTTCTGAGGACTCGCCTGAAACGGTCCATTTTGCGGCAACAGACTTCTCGATCATGATCCATCTCAACACAAGATCGATGGCCAGCAAACCAAAGCCAAGTCCAAAGACAGCCATATCGCCAAGCTTATCATAAACGATACCACCGAGAACGGGAGAAACCAGATTTCCGACACTGATGAAGCCAAAGATTCCACCCAGTGCTACACCTAGTTTCTCTTTCCCGACGGTATCTTCTAATAATACAAGTCCAACAGTCCAGACAAGAGCAGCACTCATTCCCTGAAATATTCTAGCTGTGATCAAAGCTGCGATGCTCTGGCCAACAGCAAGAAGCGCCGTACTGGCAATGAGCAGGAGGAGACCGACGAAGAATGGAATACGACGACCCGAAACTCGGTCAATTATTAATCCAGCCGGAATGGAGAAAATAAGAGATGAAAGTGCGTAGCTGGTGAGGAGGACTGAAATCCATTTTTGAGTTTCATGAGCTGGAAGATGCAGGCGAGTACCGAGGATGAACGGTATTGTGGGAACGATGAGGCCATAGAGGAAAAGATCCGTAAATAGTGCGAGAGAAATGGTGCTGATGATAAATGTGGTGGAAGATCGTGGTTTGAGAAACCATGGAGGTGAGGATGCCATTATTGCCGGTTGATGGAACATTTGAATGCGAGAGACAGTAATCCTTCGGCTTGGTGAAAGTATGAAAACCCAAGTAAGAAAATAAGAGGACGACCGTGAAACCAAATTGAAGTGAAGTTTCTCAGTTTGGATTATCCCTCTAGGAGAGGGCGAGGGCGAGCTTGAGGAAAGGGAAAAAAAACCTGGGCGCTGGATGTGTCAAATTGTCTGTTAAATGCAGTGCAATGATGGGCGACAAAATACGACCTCCGAACTCTCTAAGTAATATGTTTTTGCAAGAAATTTCGGTGTAGAATGCTGATTGACGTGAAAAGTAAAAGAAAACAATAACTCGGATGCATTGAAAGTGTGCAAAGCTCGCATGTTGGCTGTTTGCGATGAAGCTCGCAGCAGACGTCAGCTTACCAATTTACTCACTCCCCCAGTTC
Organism: Tetracladium marchalianum; assembly: GCA_037074945.1. NCBI lineage: Eukaryota > Fungi > Ascomycota > Leotiomycetes > Helotiales > Tetracladium > Tetracladium marchalianum. The sequence continues at coordinate 40,089 of JBAMDN010001284.1, forward strand.
CCCAGTTCCACCCTGATTAACCTATCATTAGCCTCATAATGGTTATCTAACAGGACGCGAAAACAAACTTTGTCCAAAAGCGAATGTAATAATCATTATTGATTTCGCGCAGATGATTGGACAAGTGAGCCAAAGCAAGCAAGATCGTCCTAGCCACGCTAATGGATGATCAACTTTCCGTGATACAGTGGCTGAGAAAAAGCAAGAGATTCCGTTAGTCCCTTACCACAAGTTTTATTTTGTGCATACGCACCCTAGTGTTAACTCAGTGCGCAATCTGGGAGCTGTGTTCTGAGACATAGACATCTTGCATGTACCACGATGCAGTAAAGTCCGATCCGCGCAAAGAAGTATCTGTGCAACCGCCATGGTAATTGCTGGTTATTAGAGACTGGTTGATCGGGGTAAATTTGACTATCCGACAGCAGAAACTGACTTCAAGCACGCATCTTCGCGATGGAGTACTTGGAAAATATTCGGAAGTTGCGCAGTTTGCTTCAGTTGCGAATTGAATCCCTATTTCAACTTCGACTTCGCTCACA
>JBAMDN010001285.1:0-34202 GCA_037074945.1 Tetracladium marchalianum
GGCTGAATAACTTGCCATTTCAACAACTTATTAAAGATGTTGGCCTTCAAGATGTGTAATTATTCTAGCTAAATATCTTATCTTTCATACCTCATTCCTCGCTTTTCACTCTCTTCTCTTTCTCTGCTAACTTGCAGCTTATCTGAAGAACACCACACCTCCTACACATATTCCGGATCCCCAAGTGGTTATCTTTCTACTACTCGCAAGGCTGTTACACCCTTTCAAGAAGATATCATTTCTTCAACGCCAGGACATAATGTTCGCCAGGATCATGGGAATTTACTTGATTTGAGTGGCCTTTGGTCTTGTCTGAGAGCGCTGCCTTTTAATGTTAGTCTGCTTAGGAACTTTGAAATGGAGCACATTTTTTTGAGGGAAAGTCAATTGCCTCAGGAATTCCTCGTTGCGATCTCGATGTCCTCAGCCGCTGACGGTTTTGCAGGTCTCGAGACTATCACTTTCCAGGGTGTTCTCCGCTACTTTGGGGAAGTGCGTCGATATTAAGTTACTGTTAAACGCATGTTACAGCCATATTGGGAAGTCAATGTTAGAAAATCCTTTTCGTGCAGCAATTGAGGCCAAAGAAATAGACGCACTCAGGCTCTTGTTGGGTCTTCCTTCCATTGACTTTAATTCGATTCTATGTACTGTCAATGGTCGACGATATACACCACTTGTGAGAGCTTTGAACCATGTATATTTGGGTATGGTAAGAATCTTTCTTGACGCCGGTGCCGATTTGCACGAGACTGTCAATAAGAGTCTCAAACCGGACTGCGAAGTTCCACCAGGGTTTATTGATATTTTCAATTTACTTCTGCAATCTGGTGTCGAAATGGTTTTTCATACAGTCCAATGGATTGTACGTCACCTCAAGTCCCCTGTACTGGCTCTTGACCTGGTTTCCGAGGCAATTTTAACCCACCCTGCTCACTGCACGCTCATCCGAAACGGCTTCTTGACCCTTAATATATCAAATCTTGATTATAGAGAAACCGAAAGAGCCGTTGAAACTATTTTCACCACTTGCGAGCGGTCCAAATGCTATAAATGTGGCAACGAGAACACGGAGGAATTTGATTGGGCATTGATGGAAGCTGCAAAAAGAGGGCACTCGAGGCTTGTTCGGTTCCTTATCCCTTATTCAGAGACTCTTCATCGAGCTTAAAGTGGTACAATTCGCTCTGGTGTAAATGATGTAGTTGAGGCAATTCTCACCTTGAAACCGGATCTTAATGTACAATACCTGCACACTTTATCGACAGACGGTCTCGAATTGGAGACAAAACAACGTCATATGAAGAGTCAATTGAAGTAGGAGATGAACTTCTTCTTCGCGAGATGGAAGATGACGGTGCTTTTGAGCTTTTGAGTCAAGGCGGACGATTCCAACCTGGGATCACCGCTGCATCCAAAATCGGAAACATTGCGTACGTCAAAAATTTCTCAATGCTTGTCCTTCCCCATGACCTGCACATATGACTAGTGCTATATTGTACACTATTCAAGCGGGTAACGAGGATTGTTTCTGGGTAATATCCAGAGCTGGAGCTGGCGTCACCTTGAGCGAAAATGATCTTCCATTAACCCTGGAGGGCGAAGATTTGAAGTCCTGAGCCAGCTCCTCGGTACTGGTGTTATCGACGCAAAGACTTCATTTCTAGTGTATTCATTGGTAAGATATGGATACCACTTGGATTGGCTATTGAAATAGGTCGGAGTAGCGATCACGCCAACTTTGTAGTGGCCAGGAAACTCGTTGACCATGGCTGCGATCCCAACAGCATCGTCAGGGCAACGGTCGTTTTAAAATGATCGAGTTTCTATGAGAAAACGAAGAGGAGGCTTTGATGTGTAAAATGCGATGGAATTGGCGGAAGAAAGTCGATTTGTGGCGTGCAAGGGGTGATTGAGAAGTATTAAAAAGAAAGGGAAGCAGATTCACATAGACTTTGGTCCTTTGTATACAAATCCACCACTCCCGAACAGAGTAGTCTTTTTTTGCTCTAGTAACTTGTAGATATTAGAATAATAGGGTTCATTACCGTGTCCTGAAGTTTGAAAGTCTTTGAGGGGCTCATACCTCGAGATGTTGGACACGAAACACTTCAAAGATAGGGAAGCAAGGAACCCGACCGAGAAGTTCTACCATAATATTATAAATCTTGAAAATATCAATTCTGACTACGCGAGTCTCTTGGTCATGACTGACTGCTTTGAACCGTCTCACTTGTATTTATACTATCTTGACTTTTCGTCCATTTCCGAGAATGAATTTGCATTTGCGTGAAAAATATGTACTGTCTGGTATGAGACACCAATCTCTAACCAATAGATACAGTCGCTATTAGCTGATAGAAAACCCGAAATCCAGTTTAAAATACAAAGACACCCATCGCTCTGGTGTCCGAATGGCCTGATGTCCGAATGTCATCCGAAATAAGCACTGCCAGAGAATGCGTTTCACATGTCTCGTATTGTTAAAATTTACAAGGAAAGTCATCTGTAATCATTGCTAGAGATAAGTGTTAATCGACGTGGTTCGGCAACTGTGCTACCGTCTAAGGGAAACCTGGGTTACATATCAAAATACAACACTCGAGGAAGAGGTACGCGACTTTATATTATCTGGAACGGAACCCAACAGAATAAACCAAGTAGCAAAAAATATCTTTTACTTTATTTTTGAGGGCCGTGCCCACTTGACATGAAACCTGATCAGTCCAACAATGGGGGTTACAACTGCGCAAGCGGTGTACGCTTCCCAAAATGGAAGGCTAGAGAAGCCAGAAAGACTCAAACAGAAACCTTGATTGTAAGTCTGATAAAACCAACTTTTTTTATCGTTGGAATATACTGGTGATTTGAGACAGAGGCTGAGAATAAGTTCCGCGTGGCGTCATCGTAGATGCAGCAGTTTGCCCGACTTGTATGCCCTATTCCGGCTAATATACCTACGTACATGATGCACTGCATGCTGAATAGGACCGCAGAAACGCCATGAAATCTGCCTACCTAGGTATGCCTCAAGCATTATCTTTCAAAACTGCGAGCCTGGTATAATGACTAATAAGCTAACCCCTTCCAAGAAAGTGGTGATCTTTTGGTACATATAAACTACCCCGCACGATCCTCTAATTCTCACAACCAGATCCCATTCAAACCATCTCAAATCATATCATCTACCTAAAACTAAAATGAGCCAGAGAGTTGTCTTCACCGGCGGAACCGGCAAAGCCGGCCGCCATGTCATCCCCGAACTTCTCAAAAAAGGCCATCAAGTTCTCAATCTCGACCTCGAACCACTTCCCAACCCAGACGTCTATACACTCAAAACAGACCTCACGCAACCAGGTCAAGTCTTCAACGCACTTTGCGGACAATTCCAACTCCTCTCTCCCAACCCCCCAGGCGTCCCTCCCACCCCGGACGCCGTGATTCATTTCGCGGGCATGGCGCGCAACATGCTCTGTACAGACGACGAAACCTTCCGCGTGAACGCGCTCTCAACATACAATGTCGTTGACGCCGCGTGCAAACTTGGCGTCAAAAAGATTATTCTCGCTAGTACAGGGAGTGTGTATGGTGTTGCGTTTGCCTCGGGGGATATTGATTATGATTCTTTTCCTATTGACGAGGAGATTGATTGTAATCCGATGGATACTTATGGGATTTCTAAGATGTGCGTGGAGAGGATTGCGAGGGGCTTTGCGAGACGCTTTGGGGTTGATATTTATTGTTTGAGAATTGGGAACGTAATTGAGCCGCATGAGTATGGGGATAGTCTTTTTCATAGCTATGTAAATGAGCCCGAGAAGTGGAAGGGTCATTCGTGGTCGTATACGGATGCGAGGGATTTGGGACAGATTTGTAATTTGGGGTTGGAGAGGTCGGGATTGGGATTTCAGGTTTTTAATGCGACTAATGATTCCATCACGAGTAGGAATTCGACCACGGCTTTCTTGAAGAAGCAGTGTCCTGACACTGTGTTCACGCGGGAGATGGGAGAGTTTGAGGCACCGCTGTCAAATGCAAAAGTGAAGCGGATGCTTGGATTCAAGGAAGAACATCATTGGGAGAAGTACTTTCCTTCTGAGAGCAAGTAGAATATGGAAATAGATTGCTATATATCTGAAGAATGTCATGAAGCTTTCTCAATATTGCATCCATGGTGTGACTTCATCTCGGTCAACTCATGTAGTGAAGACTTAGTCTCAACCGTAAAATCATTACCACCACTGGAGTTATTCAGAACTGTGTCATCCTGAGATAGTTTTGTTCGCTCTTTCCGCCATTGCATGCCTTTTGTGCGTATTAAGAAAACAACAACAAGCCCTCCAAAGCCACTAAGCAGTCCTAGAAGGGTAAAGTACCAACCTCGACCCATCCGTTCGAGACCTGGTTCAAGAACAGCGATCAGAATTGCAGTAAGACTGCATCTGGCCAAGTTTCCTGTCGCTGCTGCTGCGCTGGAATTTCCAGGGAAAATGTCGACAAGGAGGGCTCCCGATACGATGTTAAACAGCATACAAAGAACTCCTAGAACTCCTTGCAATATGAGACACACCGAAAAGTGAGCAGCAGTTTGCGCAGTCCACCCATATCCCACAAACGCAGCAGTGTATACAACCAGAAAGTGCATACTCAATCTTGTACGCGCCCGCTCAATTGGAAAGGTATTGATATCGTCACCTTTGACCTTATCAATCTCATGGCCAATTTCAGCGGCTGTGACTTTGTAATTGTAATCCATGAAACGACCAGTGAATGTAGCACCAACAATACATCCGAACCCTCCCGGGAGGTAAGCAAGCCCTAGCTGAAGTTCGTTGAATCCATAAGTGGATTCAAAAATGACGGGAATTGATGCTTGAATGCAATAATACGACGCATAAAAGATGGAACTCAAAAACAGAACCAATGCGGCGTCCTTGTGGAATAGAATTCGAATGCCAAAGAATGGATTTTTGGGAAGCAAAGCTTTCCAGTTCCTTTTTGCCGCTCCATCTTTCGGGAACCCTACAGTGGAGACGGGGGTTTTGGAAATCTGGACACCTTCATCATGATGACTCGATCTCCCGGTGAAGATAAGATCCCACCAAGTACAGTAGAAACCCTTGGGGGTTACACTCCCATTTCCCACAACGTTTCTTCCAGTTTCAAAGAAGACCAGCCCGATTGCAAAGGTCATAGCACCTCCGAATATCACCAAAGCCCAAAATACCCACAACACACTACCACTTCCAAAAGCAATCGTCCCTCCAACGACAGGTCCGATGCAAACTCCAAAGTTTCCAATTGCCCCAATTGGACCCAGCATCTTGCCCCTCTCAGCGGATGTTGCCACATCAGCTACAACGCCATAGCTGAGACTGAGCACAGCACTTGCTCCGAGACTTTGCAATGCTCTTAACACTAAAAGTCCTGCATATGACTTGGTGCCATTGAGAGCAAGTCCCAGTGATGAGAGGGTGAATAAGCAGTATGTGATGAAAAAGATCGGACGGCGACCATGGACATCAGCGTATGGTGCAAATAAAGACGGCGATATTGCTTGAAAAATCACATATAAAGTGACACTCAAGTTTATGGCTTGTAAATTCGTTGAGAATAGTCGGCTCAGGAGTGGCAGGAGCGGAATGTAGCTTGTGGCGGCTAAAGGAGAAGCGAGGTTCGTGAGGCTCAAGAAAATGGTGAGAAATATCTTGCGACGAGGGCTGAATACTGTGAATCTCTCATCAGGAGGTGATTGCTCTTCCATGTTGGATTGCAGAAAAGGAAAAACATGGTTGTGTTAAAGAAGATGGAAAAAGGCTGCCAAACTCTGTGAACACAAGATCGCCCCCATGTTTCGAGGCTTGGCATCTTGGTCATCGTCCTCACGTGCAGCCTCTACTCATCTTTGTGCTCACTTTGTGGTGCGATGAATTCAGGTCGAGGTGAATGGATATTTACTGAAACTTGCAGGTAGACTTGAATCAATCTTCGAAGCCTTCTCACACATCAAAGAAGCAAAACATGTCAGTAACACACCCACGATATGATCAAGGCAATACAGTATAGCAGCAGGCCACTTCCAAAGTTTAACTTACATAGCTTTCGTATGCGGACTTGCGACCATACTGAAAGGGTAGTGTTTTGAAAGGAAAGGGTCGTGAAGCTTCATTGTGAGTTGCCAAAGGCCTATAAAAAGTGTTTCCCGATGGTCACATGCCCCGAGGAGGGAAAAGTATAGCAAAAGCAGCGCTCAATCCACAAAACACTCACAAGCTTCTCACAATACATAGTCCTAAACACCACTCCCAGCTCTTTTTCGTCAGACGTCTTACAATTCTTTGGCTGGAGCCTCTTACTTGTGCTAAGTTCTAAGCAGCGATAGCTTCAGACAGCTTCGACTCAGTTGGAGCATCCGACTTTTGACCCTCAATACTTAAGCCAGCTAAATCATTTCCCAACCCAGATTTGTCCACGAAATCATCATATCCGTTAGGATACTTCTCGACAAGCTTTCGCATTTCGATTTTAACCCTGCAATTTAACAGTCAGACCAAGTAGGTAATGAAGAATGGGTCAACTTACAAGTTTCGGAATCTCAAATTGCCTGGATACACGGATGATGAGATGATATCGAAACGACTGTCAAAAGGTTGATTAGATCATAGTCGGGGGTTCGTGAAGCAGACGATACGTACATGCCATAGAGGGCCACACGGTCTTCGAAATCTTCCACAGGTTCGGAAGGAGGATAGAACTTAATGTACTCCTTGATGTATGGCCGATTCATTTTGTGGCGTGGCAGAACAAATGGTGCAAGTTCATCTGTTGTAGCCAGTCAGTCAGGTTTCTGCATTTATGCAAGTTACTTCAGTTACATTCGTTGTGCGTGTACATGCTGCACGCATCAAAAATGACTGGAAGTCCAGTTTCAATCACGACTGAAGCATTTCCATCCCAGAGATCGCCGTGAATGAGGCGTGGTTTGATGCTCCTGCCACCAGTCTCGAGTGGACGACACAGTCTCGGAATCACTTTCTCTACTATGGCCTTCACAAGTTCGTCCATCTCTTCATCAGGGCCTTGTACCTCTCGCTCGTAACCAGCCACATCTAGGAGAAAGTTCGTATAGAACTCTTCCCAGCTGTCCGTCCATTTGTGATAGTGTGGTCGACCTACACCAAGGCAGGTTGGGGTTCCAAACCCGTATTGGCCAGTAGGTGAGACCGAGTTCTCATGTAACTTTGCGAGTTTAGCAGGGAAGTTGTGAAGATCGGGAAGTTCGTCCGTCATGTCCAGGAACTCGCATAAGAAGAAGTGGGCTTTGGGGTCGGAATCGTAGGTCCCCACAGCAATTGGCTTTGGAGCAAGTTCGGGATCTATGGTACAATTGCAAAATCAGTATATGATACCGAAGTAAGAAAATGCACACAAGTGTTGGCATTGTTCTAGAGAATGGAAAACAAAAACATCACCACTTACTTGCTGCATAGAGTGCAGTCATCGAGGCGAATTCTCCTCTGGAATTAAGTTTGCCATTTTCGCCATACAAGACCTAGAAACGCTCTTAGCATGCCTGAAAAAGTTTGTCATTGCTTCTGATGGGAATATACTTTAACAAAGAAAGACAGGTCAGAACCATCTGCCTGCACTGTCTGGATCTCTGCAGTTCGGGTCCAAAACGATGAGCCGTGGGGAGAGATATCGATGACCTCTGTTCCAGGAGGCAAACCTGGGTCAACGTTAGACCACGAAAAGTTACGCCAAAACTAGTGGGCAACCTCACAGGCTAGCACTGCACTGTCAACCTCTTCAATAACGTGGGCTGGCACATCATTTTCCGTATCCTCGGACGCATCCCAGTCTCTAGGCATTTTGCTGGCTCTTGCTCAAGGCAGTCTGATGGCAGCGTAACGATTCCAAACAACGAAGAAGATGTGTCGTCAAACGAAAAGATCGATCTGTCACAAGGAGAGGCTGATAAGGCTGTCTGTATATCAGTCTATCTGTAGGACGGCGCTTGGTTTAAGTAGTAGGTACGTATCATCCACACCTCTATTGCGGGGTTCATCCCACTTGCGGCTACAGTAAGGTTCCTCCCACAAAGTAAATACAAAGACAGCCCTGAAGCATAACTCCAGCACCCCTGAGCCACAATGCTGCATTTGTACCCGGCCTTGCACGGGTGATGGGTGGTTGATCTTTTGATCCCGAGGGGTTGATGTGCATATGCTCGCATTCTCCAGAGGCCAACAACATCTGGCACAGACATGGAGTTTGTCCTGCCTGAGCCTCACTTCTCTCGCGGAAGCTTCTCCAATTGGATCGTTGGCGGTTGTCACTGCAATGCTCTCACGAGAGGGAGGGGTGTGGTGTTGCTCTCTTTTCTTGTTGATAATGGTGGGGGTGGAGCAGCAACTGGGCAACGACGGGGTTTCTGTTTGGTGGTTCTTGCAGCTCTTGATGCCACAAAGGACCAGTGTTCCGGTCCTCCCAGCCAATGCAATCCTCAACCACCACACCTTGATCAATCATCACGAGAGTCGAGTCCAGACTCCAGGCTGTTTTCTCATGCCGAGCCTCCCAAGTCCCCTGCTGGGCGAGAGGATGCCACCCTTGATCATGGATGATGGGCCGTGGAACCATGGGCACACTGTGCTGTGCTTTTTTCGGCGGCTCAACTGGACAGCACGAGTATTCGTACACCGTTGCTACAATCAAATCCTGTCGGCCATGCACTCCGATCCTCGAGACTATCGATCCGTGTAACTGGCTATCAAGAAAAGTTTGCGCGAAACTATAGAGCTCTGTACAGTATTGGACTGAAGAGTGTCCAACTTCCATCGATCGCCCGCAGGAGCTGAAGGCGGTTCTCCGCGTTGCCAGCCTTGTGGGTACGTATGAAGATTCCAGGATAGAGCACGACAATTACAGCAGTTGTCGTTGCGGAGACATACGATAGTGTTTGAACAAGATGGACCGATATAGCGCATGTACGTATTCCTAGGCCTCTCGCTTTTCCATACAGTATTCGTTGCGTGTCTTAGGCTGGAGGCTAACCATGGTCCTTGACTCGTAAAGTGGAAAAGCGCAAAGGGACTCTACCTTTATCTATATTTGGTCGAAGCAACACAAACAACACAAGCGGGTCGACTGGCGATGGATCTTCGATAGACAAGAAAGGTCCCCTAGGGCTCAATACTTTACACGATCCATATGATGCGATTGCGGACTTGGTGTTTGTACACGGCCTGGGGGGAGGTTCGGAAAGCACTTGGACTGAATCACATAATGGAGCCCTGGATCTCGCCCTCTACTGGCCGGAACGCTGGTTACCACACGAAGATGGCTTTGGTGATGTCCGGATACATTCTTTTGGCTATGATTCAAATTGGACAAAAGAGAGCACCTTGAACATCTATGACTTTGCAAAGTCTCTTCTTGTGGCTATTATGGACTGCCCAGCAATCATCAGGAGAAACCCAAACGTGTGTTGAGCAACTCCGTAGCTTAGTATAAAGTCTATGTCTAACTTTTTCAGATTCCCTTAGTATTTGCGGCACATAGTATGGGAGGACTCGTCATCAAGAAAGCATATATAATCTCGCGGGCCTCACGGGAGTACACCATCATTGCAACCCGAACCAAGGCAATGTTCTTTCTTGCTACACCTCACCGCGGATCTGATTTGGGGGCGACATTTACCAAGATTCTCAGCTTATCATCTGGGACCCGACCATTCGTTACGGACCTCCATCGAAATTCTCAAATTACGCAATCAATTAACGACGAATTTCCAACTTTGTGCGAGAACTTGCAGCTGTACTCATTCTACGAAACAATGCCGACAAGCGTGGGACCGATCAAAGCGATGATCGTGGAACGAGACATGGCGACACTTGGCTATCGCAATGAACGCACAGCATATCTAAATGCAGACCATCGCCACGTTGTCAAGTTCCTGAGCCGCGAGGATGTGAACTACAAAACGATTCGTAACGCTTTAGCTGCAGTATTCCATGGGCTCAGGCAAGAAGCATTGCCGACTTCTGATAAAAAGGCTCTGACCGATTTGCAAGATCAGATAAGCATGTGTCTAGGCATTTCAGAGGCTCCTGCGGATGATTTGATGACCGTAGATTCTGTGAGAATGCCAGGATCGTGCGAGTGGATCTTGGAAAAGAAGACTTTCTTAGAATGGAGGGATTCGACGACTTCTGGAATTTACTGGGTCACCGCAAAGCCAGCAACAGGAAAATCCATCCTATGTGGATTCGTGATCAAGTACCTCAGAGACGCTGGCCTTACATATTGTTACTATTTCTTTTCTAATTCAGATAGAGAGAAGTCTCGGGTCACATCTTGTCTATTATCTCTGGCATGGCAGATGGCTGTAGCTCAACCAGACCTTATGGAGTCAATTATCGAGATCTGCAACAAGGATGGCGGTATTAACAGACAGACGGATCACCGAACTGTCTGGCGAAAGCTTTTTGTTGAGGGGATATTCCGTTTGAAGCCTCGGAGATTTCATTTGGTTTTAGATGCCCTTGACGAATGCGGTGAAAACGCGGACCTCATCGCCTACCTCTTGAAGTTTACCGAAGCCTGCGATGTGCGTGTATTCGTCACCAACCGCCGTCGCTTCGAGGCTCCAAAGAATCTCGGTGCCCTGGCGGCCAAGGTCTACCAGGAAGTAATTGAATCGGACGAGACAAAGAATGATATTGCACTATACCTGCAAGAAAACATTGATAATTTACCACATTCGACTGACGAGGAGCGCAATGACATGTTGCACACCATTCTAGACAAATCAGCAGGCTGCTTCCTCTGGGTTAACCTTGTCTTCCAACAATTAAGCACTGGCCAAACCGCCTCCGATACGCAGCGCATCTTGGAGGAAACCCCCAGCGATATGGACGACCTTTACTTGACAATCCTGAGTGCAATGTCAGAGGAGCCTCAGGGAAAGGACATGGCAAAAGCAATTTTGAACTGGGTTGTTTGCTCAGCGAGACCTATGACCGTCGATGAACTACATAAAGCTCTAGAACTAGATTTGAACGACACTATTCACAATGTCGCTCGTGCAATTGAAACCACCTGTGGGCAGCTTGTGTATCTGGATTCCAAGTCCCGAGCGCACGTCATACACCAAACCGTTAAAGAGCATTTGCTACACAACAGTAGCTCGGAATTTTCTATCAATCGAAAGACCGGTCACAAGAGATTAGCAATGGTATGCCTCAAATATCTTTGCGATGCAGATATGGCAGGGACCAAACGTCGGCCAAGTGCTAATGGATTACCGTCGGTTCGATCGCCTTTTGTCGCCTATGCCAGTACCAATCTTGCGAATCACATCGCCTTTGTTGACTCCACGGACGACGAATTCATCGTTGCACTTGCAACGTTCTTATCATCCCCGAATGTTCTACAATGGATAGAGTATTTGGCAACTCAGAAAAACCTTGATTGTCTCATTCAAACTGGCAATGCCCTCGTACATCTTCTCAGGCGCCGTTCCAAGCACATGTCTCTTCTAGGACGTCACGTAGCCACCATAAACTCTTGGTCGTCTGATCTTATCCGAATAGCCACGAAATTTGGCAAAGCCCTTACTGCTTCACCATCCTCAATTTTCAATCACATCCCGCCATTCTGCCCACCGGAAAGCGCCATCAGAAAACAGTTTGGGAATTCCCCAAGAAACATCGCAGTGGTAGGCCTTTCAGCCACTGCTTGGGATGATTGCCTTTCGACAATTTATTTCTCAGACGCCTATGTCACTGCCGTCTCGTCGTCGGATAAGTTCTTTGCAATTGGGCTGAGTACCGGGAAAGTTGTCATCTACCAGGATACAACTTGCCAAGAGCTAAAATCTCTCGAGAGTCAGGAATCAGTCCGATTCATAGAATTTTCAACACATTCAAACACGCTTGTCACCTGTGGAGTCAAAAAGCTACAAATCTGGTCCCTTGACACATGGAACCAATTATGGAGTTTCGATACGCGCCAAATGTGTATGTCAGCAGCCTTTATTGAGAACGATCAGATCTTACTTGCAGCAATGCGAAACAATGAACTCGTCGAGTACAATCTGGAAACTGGAGAACGATCGGAGCCATTGGAATGGACAATTGACGAAGAAGGCATGCCGGCCAAGACTTTCCGACGCCCAAGTAGCGTGGTCATGAGCGCTAGTCAGTACCAGCTTGCCGGAATTTATCGTGGACAAGATCTTTTGGTGTGGGATATGAATGGCGAGCGCGTCTATGAAACCTATAACAAAGACATTGGATTGTCAACATCTAAAGACAAAAGACAAAACACGACAATGTATGCTGCGGTCTTCAACCCAGCACCAGAATCTACTCTTTTTGCAGTCAGTTATTTTGAAGGAGATATTGTGGTTTTCGATACTCTGGATGGGAGTCGAAAGGAGAGTGTTCAAGCGAGTGCACAATCCCTATCAGTCTCACCTAATGGCCGTACACTGGCCAGCTTTGATTCTTCTGGGATGGTACAAGTCTTTGATTTTGAGACTCTAAAACCTATTTTACGCATACAATCTCGAGACTGGGGGATCAAAGCTCTGTGCTTCAACGGAGATGGCTCTCGACTTTTGGTTGGTCGAGGTTCGCAGTGTAAAATATGGAACCCAGTCGCATTGCTGCGACAAGACGATGAGAATGAGAACAGTGATACTATCTCAGTCTCAACAGCTGCTCAAGAGCAATTCGATAACTCAGGTGATGAAGTGCTCATCACGGCCATTTGCGAACACGATAGCGGCCTTGTGTTCTTGTGCGGCAAGGACGACGGTTCCGTATGTTTGTACAGCACGAGAGATGGAAGGCAAACCAAACTTCTCTACAAGCACCCGGACGGAGCTCCAGTTTTATCTCTATTCATCGATGCCAAAAGCCAAATGATTGGCAGTTCAGCTGCATCGGGTCGAATCATGACCCATAAATTGATCCGGGTTCGGAATGAGTGGGAATTGAGTAGTATCCAATTTGACACGAAATTCGGATTTGCCATTGAGCAAGTTTTGAGTAACGAAGGAAGTACTCGTATGCTCGTTTGTTCACAAGGGGTGGATACATTATATGATGTGGAAGGGGGTCGAAGTACAATTTTGGCGACAAGGTTCAGGGTTGCCGACATTCCACACCAATGGGCAGCATTGCCGAATAAGCGCGACCTGATATTGGTCCAGGGTCATCATGCGCACATATTCAGCTGGGATAAGCTACAATGTTTGACTGGAGAGGCAGGAATTCTTCTGGAAGGAGATGATGCAATAGGAGCCAACATCGAATCTATCACGCCCTGCTATAACGGCTTAATAATCGCCACCGCATTCTCCCATTTCCGCCAATCGCACACCAAACGCTCCAACTTATTCCTCTTTCCTACATCCTCCTTTGAATCATCCTCCTCTCCACCACCAGCAGCGAGTCCAGTCCCAGACTCGCACACACTCTCTTCACAAGTTGAGTATCTCATCGGTCCATACACCAAACGTCTCGTCTTCCTTCACGCATCTGGTTGGATCTGTTCAGCCGACCAAGAGACATTTGCTGTAACGCAGCATTTCTTCGTCCCGACTGATTGGCTGAGTTCGAATTTGGAGTTGATGATCAGGGTGACGAGTTCGGGGGATATTCTGTTTGTAAGGGGTGATGAGGTTGCGGTTATCAAGAGGGGATTGGATAGTACTGAGACGGGCGTGACTCCAAGGGCGGGGAGGAGACCGCCGGGGAGGCCGCCGGGGAGGAGTGGTTGATAGGAGATGACAAAAAGAAGAAAAGAAAGAGATAATATTCGGTGATGAAAATATGATAATGATAACGATTTTGAGCTTGCGCTCCTCTCTGTGATGAAATCGAGTTGAGAATATCGAGTAAATATTTCTGTGCTGGAATCAACAGTGCGAGAATTCCATGTCAAGAGACCTTTGCTCTTTTGCCACAGCTTTTTTCGCCTTTTCAAAACAATGCACATCTCAAGATAAATGAATATTCTAAGGAGTCTGTCGTTTTTTGTATCAACAAGCGTGCAAAAACAAGAGACATCAGTAGGTCGGGCAGGGCGGCGGGCCGGATCACAACCTCTCTTTAGTCTTTTGGGAAGAGTTGAGGTCGTCGAGTTTGTTCACATTCTCACTGTTGAGCATATATGTCAGCAAGATGAACAGGGTAGGTAAGCAAGTTAGCATCGCTGCTACCTCCTGCACTCTCTTTCCCAGACCTCCGTTTCGACCGTGAGAGTTGTCGTTCTCACTTCTTCAACAAGAGGTGAAAGTTTGATCTGGAAGTGGAAGCGAGGAAGGTGCCACAAATTTGGCATAGGGTGATGATACAGAAAGTGATTTTTACAGGAATATATTATTTGGGAGTGGGTTTGGAAGTAATATATAAAGCTTCTTCTCTATCTCAATTGCCGGAGACCATGCACTTTCCTCGGCTACTGCTTGGCATCGTTGGGTGTTATTCTTGTCAGAGACTTTCATATTGTTGCATGCTGAAAAGTATTGATTACTTTGGGGTTGAGGTTCGATGGTTGCAATGAGTTGATGTGCGGGGGAAGAGGGGTGGGTTTGAATGCTGTGATTGAAGTTGATTGTGCTTTCACTTAGAGGGTGGAATGACGGAAGGGCGGCTGGCGGTGAGGGGGGGATGTTTTACATCAACCAAAGTCCGATGACAAAATTAATTTCGACAGTTGAACAATCAAATCCACGCCCTAATTTTAGAAATGTCATTTTGTGAATGGACGAGTGATGGCATTCTCTCGCTCGCCTCATATTTATTCAAACCAAAGATACTGTACTTCCCCGGCATTTCATCCAACTCGTGTACTTCAAGTTCTTTACAACTCGAAACCTTCTCCTTGCTGTATCTTCCGAAACACATAATGTCTCTTGAATTGGTCTAATTCGGTCTTGGGTATGATATCTGGTGGTGTCATCTTCTTTTAATGGGTAGGTAAAGTCCGAGAAATTCCTCGTGATGTGATGGCTCGTCTAGGTCACCTTTGGATGATTTGGTCTGCACGTTGACTTGGTGAACTTGGTATTTTGGGATGGTGACAGTGTGAGGGATTTATTTTGGTATGGTGTATAAACTAGGAGTGCTGATGATGGCTTTTGAAAATTATTTAATTCTTGCGGCTAGTAATCGCTACGATCACATCGATGGAAACAAAATTACTTGCCAGCGCGTGCGAGCGGGGTAGGATGAAAGCAGATTTAAGCAGTGTAAAGAATGAAGCTGTTGGGTAAGTTCTCTAGACGAAGCTTTGACGCCTTTGGATTTAAGTTGATTCTATTGAGGTGGTGGTGGTGTTATGAGCCCGACATGTTGATCATACCGCATACATTGATGGCAAGGGACGTCTTGAGAAAGGAGATAGAATCGAGAATATCGATTTTTCCGACAACAAAATTATTGTTTGTCAATAATAACATGGAGGAGAAGATTTCTTGGATGAAAGAAGCAAGAGAAATTCCGTGGGATGTTCATAGAGAGAAGGGGCGTGTAAATTTTCTGTGTTTTGTGACTATTTCTGAGTCGGGATCTCATCTACCTGAGAATGAGACTAGTCTTCTGGATACGTGGAGGGCATCTCCCCTGTAGGGAAATTTTCATCAATTCCCATTTTCATACGGAAAAGAACATTTCGGGGTGCAAGGATTGTGCTTACATAGTCAGAATATCGGGCTTGGTACATTTGATCCAAACTCAGGAAACGCTGGTGCACCACTTACTTTGAATTTTGTGGGGGGATTCTTATCATTATATGATGAGGAAGTTGAACAGGAAGAATTATGACAAACTGAAAATAATTCTTTTACTTTTCTAATTACATGCAATTGGACAAAAACACATGAATAGATATGAAAAATATGATTAAATTATAAAATTAGAAGTTGAAGATTCCACTTTCCCCATGATTACTCCCACACCTAAAGAGGGGGCGCATTCGGATCCTCCAAGCACTGATCAACCCTCATCAACTGCTTACCCGTATTTTTCGCAATCTCAATAAACTGTGGCAGAAACGCCACAGTACTCTCATACAAATAATGCATCACGACCAAATTTCCGCCCTTATTAACATCATTCAAAAAATTCGTCAACTGCTTCTCTGGCGTGCCCGTCTGCGCCCACAGCCAATCCTGCACATCAACCGACCAAGCGATGAATTTTGACCCGGGGATTGTGGCAGCGAGTCGTTGACGGATGCGTGCACCTTCGGTGCCAAAGGGTGGGCGGAAGTAGGTTGATGTTATGCCAAGGGTGGCGGACACGGCTTTGATGTCTTCTTTGATTTCCCAGTCGATAGCTGCAAGGGTGGGGAGACCTTCGAGTGGGGGGTGAGTGTAGGAGTGATAAGCGATTTGGTGACCTTCGCTGAGCATTTGTTTGTAGACGTTGGTGAGGTTGTTGGAGCTGTCGAGGAGGGGAGCGCCGACGGTAAAGAAGGTTACCTTGATACCGGCAGAGCGGATCGTGGCAGCGACGGTTTGGGCGTATTGAGGTGTGCCGTCGTCGATGGCGAAGGCGAAGGAGTTGGGTCGCGTGCAGGCGAAGACAAGAGGGGCGGTGGAGAGTTTGCTGGGGACGAGGAAGGCGGCTGGGACGCTACGGACGATTTCGATACGGGTTACGACGGTGGTGGTGCTGGTGTAGAAACCTTTGAGCGCGAAACCGATGGACTTCTTGCGGTCGATGTTGAAATGCTTGATTGGAATGTAAATGTCAGTCTTGCCGGTGTTGGAATAGCGAGATGCTTCGACAGAGTCCCATGTGTATGGATTAGGTGAAATATTTGGGTTGCAAGTGGGATTATGTTGTTGAAGCGCTACAGTGAAGGCATTACTTCCGCTGTATACAATGTGGAGATATCCGTTGTCATTGGAAGTAAAATCAGAGCAGCCAGCCGAGATTTGGGTATACCAAGAGATATCTGCATTTCCTTTGGTGTTGACGGTGAGTCTACCAGAAGTACGTTTGAAAAGTGTATCATCATCTCCTCCATGGTAAAAGCCAAGATTGTTGGTGTCTGCGCTTCCGAAGGTATCGATCACAATAGCACTTGGACCAATTGTCTTTGCGATTGTAGACGTTGGTTGTACAACAGCTGCTGTGGAAGGAATTGGATAAGCAGACCCGGTGGTACCACAGTAGAATGCAATCGGACCGAGCTGAATAGCACCGCTCAAACCAGAGAACAAGACGCCTACCAAATGGTCGGTATCAATATTTTCAAATTTGGAGAACGGAATGGTATAGTATTGCTCAGTTCCGTCGAAAGTCCATCCAAGGTCCGAAGAGGTAAGGAAATTTGAGACTGGGTTGTCGGAGGTGCATGCCGCTGAGGTCTGAAGTTCAACACCGAATGTAACGCCCCTTGCAGCCTTGATGGTCATTCCAATTCCTCCGTAGTAGTTGGTAGCTTTGATACATCCAAAGAGAGTATACCAGTATGAATTGGCATCTTTTGGAGTGAGAGTAACATGATTATTGGCGACAATTACCGATGTTCCAACTTCAGCTCTCGGCTCAATCGCTTTCATTGTCCCATCATCAGAACTGGGCTTGGTGAGAGAGTTGTAGAAGAGGAAAGTCAATCGAGATTGAGAAGCGAAATCATCAACCAGAAGAGCACTGCAGGATCCAGCCGGCACAGATGGTGTAGAGGTTGCACCGGTAGAGGTTGTTGCAGAGCTGATCACCCTGGATGTGGAAAGAGTGGACGAAGAAGCGGGGATTGGGCTTGAAGTAGACGAAGAGCTCGGTGGTGCAACACTAGTTGAAGTGGGAGGACTGGGGGCGGATCCGCAAACGAGCTGAGTCGAACCAATCTCCCAAGCGCTGTTTGTTGCAAATCCACTGAAGAGGAAGGCATTGATGGCATCCGGGTTCGCACCCGAAAAGGCGCTCAAAGGTACGGTGATAGTTTGAGTTGAACCAGTCAGCGCAGAGACCTGGAAATATGTGCGTTTGTATGATGTAGCGGAGCAAGAGGTCTTAGTCTGGAGCTCAATAGTGAAACTTGAGCCAACGGGACCTTTAACTGGGAAGGTGAGAGCAGTGTACCCATTTGTCGTGGCAGTCTGGCAATTGAATAAAGAATAGAAATAGCTCGTCAACGGTCCTTTGCTGGTGAAGGTGATCTTCTTGTTGGCAGTGTCTGCTCGGAGGTTCGTAGTTGTTTGATCATCTGCAGCCACATCAGTAACAATTCCGTGAATTTGAACCTTCAAACCCACCGCTTGTCCATTGTCCGAGACTATTCGTGTTGCTCGAGAATTTAGCATAGTCGTCAACGAGAAGGTTAGTAGAGCAAGCGCTCGATGCTGCCTGGCACAGCCCTAGGCCGGTAAGAAGGCCTTTCAAAAGCCCAGTTTTGCAAACCATGATTGTTGATGAAGGTGTTGTAAGCGAATGTGAAGGTAAAGTAAGAAATTAGAATAACGAAAGGACGTCGATCACGAACAAACGTGTCGGACAGGAATCAGTCAAGTAATGCCGTTTGACTTGAAGATGGACGAGAGCGGGAGAGGTCAGGCATAGTCCAACCTTTATATCCTCGCCTCTCTCCCGCCATGATCTCCCCATCAAATTGCAATGACTTTCCGCACTTGTGAGTTCCACGATGCGTTGGTCTTGGGTGATATGCAGGTCCGTGATCAAAGTTATCCAAGTTCCTCGAGCCTTGCCCAAAGGAGCATCCTCTGGACCAGAAATAGAGATGGGCTGCAAGCTATTCTCGATAGCTCTGAAGCGAGTCGGGTGCATCTTCCTTGGCCTCTTGTACCGCTGGGATCCAGGGCGAAGATCAATGCACAAACATGGAGCATCGTGCTCGTTGGAGGCCAAAGCAACTAAGTTTCCCGAGCCAAGTGAAACGTATCTCAAAGCGCACTCTCGTTGTGTGCTGAGGAGAAGAATATGGGATGACTGACTCCAGGGTAAGTGTGCTCTTTATTAGATTCGCTTTCAATTGATCGCTTCTGAGATGTTCTGGAGTTGATGGTGCTGGGAAGGGTGTGATGAATGCAAGATATCTACCAAGACAGACAAGGGGGAATGAAGAAGGTTTCGGGAAGAAGAATGCTGGAGCATTCCACTGGGGGATCGTCGGACGCCATCTTGTGAGGTTCAAGGTACACCCGATCTCGCTAAGCGGGACTTTCCAGGGGCAAGCGGGGGCTATTGGTGCTGCTAATTTTAATTTCCGATGACCTCCTCACCAACTCGTCAACTTGGTCGAGAATTCTCCGTCATTCCGACAGGCTTCTAGATATGGATAAGATGTTGAAAGATCTCACATACATGTCGAGTCCAATGCTGAGCACAACACGGACCCTTCTTGTATCTTGTCTTTCTCTCCCGCAAGAACGAGCAAGCTGCCCATCAAAGCACAGGACAGCATGCCTAGGAAGCACGAAAACCGAACGCCTCCACCACCACTCAACTGCGACAAAGTCAACAACACCAGCTAAAGGTTGTTTCAATTTTTTCCGCTAGAACGAATCTGCATGCGAAATGCTGGGCAAGTTCTTCACACTGTACCCGAAACGGACTTCCAAGTCTTCCTAAAGAAGTCTCAGATTTCTCAATCCGGTTGTTGTGCTCTTTGACCGAACGCACCTCTCGAGCTCACTGATGAACAATTTTCGGATGGCAGAGGGTGAGCACTGACAGTCAGGTTGCTTGGGTTGGGTTGGCAGGTGTTTTGAAACGAAACATCAGCTGTGCTTACACAGGATCCGGTATTGGCGCAATGCCCAAGTGACATTGATGAAAGGGTATATTTTTGACCCTGTTCCTGTATGCTCAATGGACATGCAACTAAGGGGTGACGAAAGTTGCTCCATCATCTTTGGCCGGTGGCAGTTTTTAAAGCAGAACTCTTTTCATTTATTGGCATCGCCGCCAATGGCCTCTGACTCGTTCGTTTACCACCGTCACTTCTATCCCATCAACCCGCCAAAGGCCGGCTGCCCTTGCTGGTGATTTTGCCAGTGGCATTCCGTTGAAGATACTAAAAATGATCTTCATTCCTTTGTCTTGCCGCCAATCTTTTTTTGTATCACAGATTCTCTTTACTGTAACCACCACCACCAGGACCCCGCCAGCGTCCCCCTCGGCTTTAAGTCTTGGCGTGCTTGACTTGACTTGACTTCGCCTCCATAGATTCCACTGCGTCGCAACCTTCTCGAGGTCAGCATATCGGTTGAACATTTTTTTTTTTGAGTGGTTGAGTATTATAGCTTGGGAGTCTGTATGGACATTGTGGTTTTCATAACCAGTGAGCGGAGTTGATGAGGCCCTGACCTCTCCTAGCGAGGACACCAGCGGACTTCTGGATGATTCCCAAATATTGTGGCACTAGAATTTCCGAGTTGAGGCCGGACCTGAAAGAAGAAGGTCAATATTCATTCTACTCTAATCAAAGATTATATATATGGGAAAGCAAAAATCCACTCGCTCAATTGTCCACCTCAGAGCGAGCGTTCACAAAATTTATACAATCCTCCATCCATCAAAATTCTGCTTCTTCAACGACATTACCCAGCATGATATCAACCGTTTAATCCGCCTTGGTAACTACATTCTTCTCCCCCACCATCGCAGGCTCCTCCCCGTGAATCACCCCCGCACCCCTCGAATGTCTCAAACTACTCCCACCAGACTCTCCACTCCCAGCAGACAATCCCATCATAGCCAACATCTCACTATCGACATCACTAAAGTACTTCGCATCCAACCCTCTCGCCTCATCCTCATCCTCACACCTAATATGACAGCCCGGAATCTTGTTAATAATAAATAACAAAACACACGAAATCGCGAAACTCCACGCAGCGCAAGTAGTTGCCGCAGCGAGTTGGGTGCCCATTTGTTTATAGTTACCCTCCCACCAACCGCCGGGGTTCGTGGCGCCGGTTTTGCCGTCGAGGGCGGGGACCCAGGAGGCGGCGAAAAAGCCGGTGAGGATGTCACCGACGTAGCCGCCTACGCCGTGGATGGCGAAGATGTCGAGACCTTCGTCGATCGAGATGTGGTGTTTGTATTTGGAGGTGAAGAAGCAGGCTGTGGCTGTCATGGCGCCGACGAGTGCAGCGACGAAGACGGAGACTGTGTATTTGAATTAGTTTCGTGGTGATTGTAATGGTGACAGAATTTGAGGAGAGTTTTAGGAGGGCATTGGATGAGATGGACGTACCGAAACCTGCAGCGGGCGTAATTCCTACGAGACCGGAAATGATGCCAGAGCAGAATCCAAGAATGCTGAATTTACGCTCGAAAACGTAGTCAAGTGCAGCCCAGGTGAGACCACCTCCACAAGCAGCAAAGTTTGTGTTAATAACTACGTAGATACTTCTGAGAGAGAGATTGGCAGTAGATGCACCTAAAAATTCGTATATTAGTCTCACGTATGTGATTGGCAGAAAGAGGAGGGAAGAAGTTCTAACCATTAAAAGCGAACCATCCGAACCAAATCAAAATCGTTCCCAAACCAACCAGAAATGGGTTATGTGGTCGAAATTGTGGCATCTTGTTGTGAATCGAATCACCGTTGTGATCTTTGCGAGCTCCCAACATTAAGGACCAAGCAAGTGCTGCGAAACCACTTGCGATATGGACGGGTCCGGATCCAGCGAAATCGAGAACACCCATCTTGTACAACCAACCGGATGGATTCCATTCCCAGTACTTCGAAAGACATTAGAGAGTTATCGATTTGCAAAAAGGGTTAGAAAAACTTACAGCGAGGATGTAGTAAACAAATGTTGTCCAGCAGAGCAGGAACAACATGCTAGGACCCAATCTTCCACGTTCCAACATTGCACCTGCCAAAATCATAGCTGTTGCGGTGACGAAAGTGAAACCGAATGCTGCGTACAAGATGTCTGGGATATCAGTGTTCGCGAGAGATGGTTGAGCGAGGACATTGTGAAGGCCAGCGAGGGAGAGATCGCCAATAAATGGGCCAGTCGTGTGCGATTGATATAGAGAGTATCCGTAAATCCAGAACTGGATACCACAAGCGCATGCGCAGAAAAGAGATTGAAAAATCATGGTGAGCGCAGCCTTCCGGCGATGCATGCCAGAGTAGAGAAAACCAATCGCCTTGTAAAGTGTTAGACTTAGATATATCGTTTGACACATCAAAAGATCTTACAGGTGTGATTTGCCTATCATGCGGTTAGTATACGAAATTTTCCATTCTTTAATATTTTATCAAACTTACCAGCAGAGAATAGTGCACACAAGCAGCCAGCACAAATCTCCCTACAACTTGGTCAGCTACGTCCAACGTTCCACCCACCGAATTATGACATACTTTATCGTACGGTGCGTTCAAGTCCTGGGTATATGGATCTCCGCCCATTTTATTTGTGGAATACTCGGGCCATTCCGTGACTGGCGTGATTTCCGACATCTTGACGCTATATCGTCAAATCCCTTCTCCACAAATGATGAGGTGGTTACTCCAGAGTCCCGAAAACAAGTCTGCGGGGAAAGACTTGGAAAAAGCTTGGGGCCGACAAACTCCAGTCGTGGTAGTGTCAAAGTTCGCAAAGTAAAAAGTAAACAAAACAGCCAACGTCCATCGAAGAGAGGGGAGGACGGCGAGGGGGGTGAGGAGGTCTATTTGAAGGAAACCCACATGCCGTGTAACCTGGGAAGTCAAAGCTGGTGTATCTGCGAAAGCCTATCGTCGGTGGAGGACAAGGTTTTAGCTCAGATTAGACACATACATGCTTTCCGTGAACGTGCAATTAGATTGCTCCGGGGTTGATGATGACGGCGTCACCGAGGTTGTTGATACACTCCCCTTGTAATAGGCGTACATGAGATGATTGATTCCATGGTTCTCATCCCATCTCCCCAAGACAGGAGTTCGCGGTTGTTACATCCCATCTTGAACATCCAATTGGATTGTCCGGAGACCCCAATGGAACGTGTTTTGAATTCAACTCATTGCTTTCCTTCCTCATCCCCGCCAACCACAATTGCTCCCTTCCCAACATCTTCACGCGTGTCAACTATCTCCCACCTGCCGACGTGTTGCCATGTCGATAAGCAGCCGATAAGGGTCGTCCTCTGGGAATTTTGTCCCAAAGAGGCATACTCAATATCTTTCCAGTATCCAAGGTTTTGATATCGCATGGCTGCCAAGCCAGGCACCAAGAGCTCTTCGCCGACGTTCCCAGACCACAGAGCAAGCAAGTCTACCTGAAGATGTAACCCCCTTTGGAGAGCGACTCGTGTGTGAGCTGGAGTTGCTAGAGATTGATATGTTGACTTCTTATCTGTGGATCCTGCCAATTCGTTGCCAATGCTCTTGGAGGCTCTTGGAGGTCGGCAGGTCGTCCTTGGCTTCTCTTTCCGAGAGAACGGTCACGTGTCGTGGGGGTTTTACCCCAGCATTCCCCTTTTCCCATTTAATCTTGGGGAGACGTTGGAGAGCGAAACGTCCACCTTTGTTTTGTCCATACTTGAAAAGTTGCTGTGGAGTTCAGATAAGCTGTTGCGGTTGTGCTCCACTCTTGAAACTTCACAGAAACTCTGAAAATTGGAGTTCAACTTCAAGCAGAGCCGACTACCGAGATAACTCCGCATTATTGATGCTCGAATTTACATTTGATAAGTGTACAACTGTGTTCATTTCTTGATTCGAGTTTCTTAGACTTAGAATTGAAAGCAAGAAAGACTTAAATCCACCTATGTTGAGTTTTACATTCCATTTCATTAACGCCTCTTCGATTGTGTGGAGAAACAACCAAATCAGACCATGATATGGAGTTCAGTTACTCAGGACAGCCACATGACGACTTTCTTCTTTACCATGAAATATGCGCATCGTTGTTTGATTTCTTTTATCGAAGCGTCTTCAACCTTCATGAAACATAGTATTGTCAAATTTTCGTTCGTCTTCAGCTACAGCTGTTATCGGCGCAGCTTGTCGTCATCTTGATCAAAAAATGGTCAAGGTCTCTTTAGCATTAGCCTTTTGTCATTCCCTCATCACTGAAATGCCGCCGAAAATATCTCACTCCCAAACCATCTAGCTCCAGACCAGCTTGCAAAACAGGTATGCTCAATAAACAAAGGTAATTCTTCGAAAACGGCTTTCCTGTTTTTAGTTGAACGTTTTTGGTGTTGTTTAAATAGTCGAATCGGCGTTCAAGACCACTGGTTCTGACGGCCCTCCTGGGAGGTGCTCTTTCCAATTTTTGGTGGTATTGGTGGAGAGGGGTCACGTAAACGGAGTCTGATTCTCACATAGGAGAACTCTTAATCAAAGAGAGAAGAAGATGAGCTTTTGATGCTACTTAGCACAAAATGTGATAATGAGGAACTTGAAAGTGGGTTGGGCAGCGATTCTTCTCCCACAAACAGCACCAGAACAATTTCCTTTCAACGGGACAATGGGGCACCAGGGAATTGAGCAAAAACTGAATTCAGATTTTGAACAGACTGACCGATATTGGCTATATTCTATTTAATGAGTGAAGACCAGCAAAAATGATCGCGCAAATCACTTTACTTGATGTGTGATAGGAAACTCAAAAGATCAAAAGTAACACTATCTGCCAAGACAATGTATAGAATCGAAATGTGTCGCAATGATTGCTAAATTTAGTAGTCATCTCCACGACTAATAACTTCTTTCCCTCCACTGTGCAAAATAATCGTCTTGAAATATCAGCAAGGCACAGGGGATTCAGGTTTTGAAAAGAAATACTCACATGCTCAAATTGAGCGGTGATTGCGCCCTTACTCTCCACAAGCGGAGCGTACGATTCCACGATTCCAGCATCAATGAGATGGCGCATCTAGAATCAAACAAAACATCAGTACTTGAAAGATCGAGAAAGAAACAGAAATTTGTCTGGCTGACTTACGCCGAGATGGTAATTCTTGACTCCAAGACGCTCAAGATATCGACGAGCAAACACCAATGTTCCGAAATTGGCATCGATGGTCTTGAGAAGAGATTTTGCGGATGAAAGTCGCAAGTTGGCTCCGGAAACATGCTCGTTTCTTCCGTAGCCGTATACTCCGACCTATTTGTTGTTAGATATCACTCAGAAAATCTTGGGTGAAGAGGCAGAGTAGAGACTTACTTCATCATGCAAAATTCCTCGCCCAGTACTGCCGAAAGTCTCGATAGCAAAGACTTCTCCCTCCTCCATGATCTGTCGACTTTTGTTCTTGACGAATGGAACTTGCTTATTACCATGAATATGATAACGAAGGATGTCGTGACCAGTGAGGCTGCGAATGGCCTTTACGGGAAAGATCTTTCCGTTGATTTCGACTTCGTAACTTTCCATGACTTCTTGAACCGCACGGCCGATTTCGCTCATGCGTGCGTCGACGCCTGCTTCCTATCGTTTTGATTAGTTTTGAAGTTGTTGATCATGGTGGGTTCTTTAGGCACTGCTTACTTTCACACCAGTGTTCGTCGCAGCCTTAACAGCAGCAAGCAAATTCTCATAAGTATGATCAAACGCAACCGTAAACGCAGAATCAACAATCCGCCCATTAATTTGTACTCCAAAATCCACTTTCATAACATCACTTTGCTTCAAAACCACTTCCTTTCCGCCAGGATTGGGTGTCCAATGAGCCGTAATCTCATTCAAACACAACCCCGTTGGAAATCCCATGCTAGCTTTCAATCCATCTCCAGGTTCGAGACCGGAGTGGCCAGAAAGAGCACGAACGCCATCTTCGATGCCTTCGGCGATTGAAGAAAGCGTTGCGCCGGGATTGATGAGCTCAGATTGGGCGTATTGACGGACTTGTCGATGGATCTCAGCGCCTTTGCGGTAGTCGGTGAGGAAATCGTCGTCCCAGAGGAGAGAGTTGTAGCGGAGTTCTTCGTCGGTGGTGCGAGACAGGTTTTCATACGGGACGAGCTCTCCCTTGGGATATTTCCCAGATGGAAAGAGGTTGGAAATGAGGATTCTTGGTGGAGAGGATTGCTTGGCTGGGAGACCTGAATTGCCATTTGTGGCCTTCTTCTTCTTGGTTCTCTTGCGTTTCTTCTTTTTATCTAGTAGAGAATCAATTTTTCGAACTTTACAAGAAGTGGAAGTAACTCATCTGCAAACGTACCAGCACTTACAACAGACACTTCTACTCCGGCAGCAACTCCTCCAACATCATCGTCGTCGTCATCATCATCGCTGATGACTCCACCGTCCAAATCGGAAGAGTTGGGTCTTGGTTGCCCGACACTATTCGAGCTGACTGGCTTGAGCTCGTTGGAGCTGGAGGCTGGTATTTCCATCAGCTTGGATTTCAATGAACGTCAAAAGGGAGGAACTCTACCATCAGGCGTCTGTCGATGCCCATGAGGACTTTTGGATGCCATTTCAATTGCTCGCTTGGCATCTACAGATTGCCTTCAATCTTGATTCTGATTCTTAATTTGGTGTGGTTGTGATTTTTGAGGTCGAAGTCCCTTCTTGTCAAAAAAATTGGATCTTGAGACTTGGAATACTCACACGCCCTTTAAATGGCATGATCAGCTGACTTATCAATGCACCACCCATTCCAAAATGTGAGCAGTTCTTGACCCAGCATTTCCTCGCTTTCAAAAATGGTGGAGATGCGACGATTGATTCATGACTGAAATATCTATAAATTGACCTGCTGAGGGTCAAATAAGTTGAAACTGTCACGTGAATACAAAGGCTCTACTATTTCTTCTGGATGAAAGCATGGTATCAATGTCACGAGGTTTCAAGGTAGAATGATTGATTGTAATTATGCTGAATTTATTTATCTCGTATGGTGCCTGTAATATGGCAAGGAAGGCTATGAAAGTAATTGTGCCTTCATCTCATCCCATCCCTGTAAACTGTCTTGGCCCGGTTCCGTCATGATTCGACTCGAGAAATCAGTCCGAAAGAGCGTTGAAACACGAGATCTCTGGAAGAGATTTCGTACCCAGCTCCAGTAGAGAAGAAAAATAGTTTGAGAGAAAAAGAACAATAGTCCAACAATAATTTGCACCACCTCAATCATCATCCGCCCCTTCCCATCACAGAGCTCGGTGTGTTTTATTTGGCAAGTTGACCTCAAAGTTGACAAGGTGACTTGACCCTGACAGGCATCTCCCCATACTCAATAATTTCTTGGAGGTGGAGCAATTGGCGTCTGCTTTGTGTTTGGACCTGTGGCCTCCTCCTTCTCCTCCACAGACGAATCAAACCTTGTGATGTTGTTGACCGCGTTTTCATCGACTTCCTCTACCACCCGATGTACACGTTTCCTTGATGGCTTCGCGCCCCCAACCTCAATCAACTCGCCCAAGTTTTCGATAAATTCTCTGGCGCAAGTAGCGGCCCTTGCCCATTCTTGTGGGTTTGCCCCATCCCTGACATAGTCTCCGTAGATAACCTTGATTTCTTTTGCCATCAAGAACAAATCATCTCATCTCATGTCAGCCATTTCGCATGATAAACATTAAAGTGTGGGTTCTTACCTTTGCTGGTGACATACAGTTTGTCGTGTGGCCTGATGGCGTGAAGGATGTTCTGGTGCAAGAAGAGAGTCTGAAGGACCGGAAACTTCATAGTCAATGACAGTGGAACACCCCGTTTACAAGCATCGCCAGCAAGACGAACTCGTTGAATTAATTTGCGTTGTGTGGCATTTCTCAGTTTCATCCACATCTTGCAGATTTTACTTTCTTCAAACGACCAGATGTTTGTGTTCCACATAACCTCGTTTGCTTCGACATAGACTTGTCGAGAGACTTGTAGAAGTGCCATTGGGAGTACCTCATCATTCGATTGTCTGGGGCAGTACTGAGCGCAGTTCCTATGTTCAGTCTTTTTAATACCGGCGGCGAAATCTTTGGGAGTTTTCGTGCGATGCTCGTTGTGAAAGAAGGTATATTCGTCTTCAACGTCTTGAGGGCTGTGTTTGCATACTCCGTAACTGATACCATTGGTATCGACAATATGGATCAAGCGGTCTCCGATCATTATCTTCAGGAGTTTTTGCCTAAGTTCAGGGGGTAAATTGAAGAAATAAGATTCTTCAAAGTTTGCATCGATCCTACACACAAGTTAGGGCTCAATCGTAGAAGATAACAAAGCCATGTCCATGGGGAAGCCAAGATAAAACTCACCTGTCTTTTGTTCTCTTGTTCTTGGGCGCATTGAATGCTTTTGCACGCTTTCTCTTGCGTGTGACTGAGTTGTTTTTGACATTGGTTGCCGGCACGTCTTGTGCAACCGGCGTGATTGTTTGTTCCGTCTCCATCTTGAACAAGTCAGAAAGACACTATTCAAGATCGATAATCGAGATACTCGAAGGTGCAAAGTAGGTGTTCAGTGCAATCTTAGTCTTGAACTTTCAGAAAGAAAGTCGGCAGATCGACAAGCACAAGAAATTGAGGATGATCGGAGATGCAAGGGGAGATCCTTCTGGCAAAGGTCGAAATGGGTCGCGATAAAGAAGGACTGACAGACGAGTTGCCAGCAGAAGATCGCGGATCGATCTGCTCAAATCGGCGACGTCAACATGAAATTCACTCAAAGGGTTAAGAGGTTGCCAAAGTTGAGAACAACCAAGAGACGCGACGTCGAGTCCTGCTTTGTCTAGTGAAGGGGAAATATCATGGAGGGAAGAGTGGTGGTCGAAGGGAGAGAAAAGAGGTGTAGGGAGTGTTAAAGAGTTGTTATAGGAGCGTCTGGCTGTTGAAGAGGAGATGCAGAGTGACAAAAAGATGTCGTAAGAAGGTCGGGTTAGAGAACTTGAAGTAGAAGAGGGTAGCTTCACGGTCGGGTGGAGATTTTATAGAAGAAGGCTTGGCAGCAGATATATATTTACTTCACCTTTGGCTGACTTAGCAACCTTGTTGTCTGATTTTGTTCCAGCATCATGTGAGCTGGATGTCTAGTCAGAAACAGTACGAAATGTTCAAAAGATGCAGGAATAAGAGTTGAAAGGGAGGTTCTCAAGCTCTCCGTTTTGAATATAAGGTTGAAAATATGTGAACACTTCTTTTTAGAGCAAGTATTAGAGGAACTGTAATGCTTAGATACCTAAACATTCTCATAAGAATTGCTTGCCTTGAAATGAAAGACAGGCTGATTGGCGAAGTGAACCTCTAAAAATTGCAAGTCGAGACTTCCAAGTGTGAGGCACTCTCTTTGCTATCGCGCTCGCTTTGATGTCACAAATGCTTGATTGTAGAACTGATATTTTGCTTGTAGAAACGATAGGTTTTAGGCAGCTCGATCTGCAGCGAAGTAATGGAATTGGATCGAGAATCCAAGGTATGGTCGATATGTCTCCATCCCTCTCCTAAGGCTACAATTGACCAAACTCTTCGCTTGGAAGCCGAAGTAAACCCTATGAGACATTATAATCTTGTTCAATGAGATACATGGAGAAAAGATAGGCACGATGACATTTATACTTGCACTTATCGACTTCTTGTTTAAAAACAAAAGTCATATTTATCTCCTTCCGTAATCTACTGTGTATATATTCTGTCTTCTACATCGCTCTATCATCTGCACAGTATATGCATATAGTTCTTTCAAAGCATATTGCCAATCCCCACACCGGATTGCGCAAATGATTCCATCATTCCGGTCCAAAACGCCCCATACCTTAAACCCCCACTTCCCCTTTCCTACATACACCCTCGTCCACAGCTCCGATTACTAGCAAATAACCACTGCTTACAACTTCGAGTCGACCTTGACCGTTCCAATTGCCAACTTGGGGCTGTACTTCTTCAAAACGCCCTCGTTGTGATATTTCCAAAACTGTTTTGATGCATCCTTTCCGGCGACACGCTTTAGGATCTTGCTTCCACCTGGGTGCTCGTCTACGAATCCTATAGAGCAGTTCATCAGTATCTGTCTTTGAACCGCAGATATGAAGGAAGAGGAGAAGGAGATGGCGCTCTTTAGCCATGAATGCGAGCATACCAGTAATATCATACACATTCTCGTCGATGATAATGTACATTCCTTTATCGGCATCCTTGTGCTCTGCTACCTCGGAAACGGAGAAGGATTTTGACATTTTGTAATTTGGGTATTTGCGCGCGATGTATGTGGATTTTGGAAAAGGGATTGGGAATACAGTAGAGCGGTCTGTCTATCTGAAGAGGAGTCGAGGATGGTGTATTGATTGGTGGGGTGAGCTTGTTGATTCGCTTGGAGAAAAGAGATGTACGCGTGATGTCTATCTGTTTGCCTATTGTTTTTGAGGAATGGGAAGAGGAGGGTGTTCTATGTGGGAAGCTTCGAGGAGGAGGTTTTGAAGAGGTGTGGAAAGAAGGAGGAGATCCCCAGGTTTTGAGAATCTGGAGATGATGTCAAGTTTGAACCTCGGCTCGCTTTGGCTCGGCGTTGTGTCGGTCAGCCAAAATTTGGAGAGCCGTGATTGGTCAGTAAGTTAGCCAGCGGGTCAATGTCAAGAGCTTTGCTTCAATACTACACTCCTTCCATCCTGCTTTGAAGATATACTTAACGCGCGCTCCCACGCTAGCTATGCGAACGAGCGATCTCTGAGACAGTGCAATCCCGCTGGTCTCTTGGCATATCAGCAGGATAACATTGCAGTTTCAAGCGGCTTACTTCTTGACACACTCGTTTGCAGAATTATGGGAATGCCTCAAGGCCACGCAGAATCAGACAAACAATTTGTATGGCGCCTGCTTTTGATCTTGATCACATTTCTTCCGTCTCTAGCTTTCAGATTTCTATACAAACTCCGCTCCTTTCGCCTCCACAACCCGACAGAAGACTTCAGTATCTACCCCACTTCTTTGTCATTAACATGGCGATAACATCAATATCTCTTATCTCTACGGCCGCCATAATTACCTTCCAAAGTACAGTAGAAGAAATGGAGGGAATTGAGTCTTTTGAGAATTCAAGACGCAGTTCTGCCCCCCTTGGCCCAGTCTTGCAAGGATATAGGGCCCCGAGCAACCGCTCGCTTGGTGGAATTGACACCAGCAGTCGGCACGATCTTGACATGCGGCAAGATTAGGTAACGTATTTGTACTTGTAACAGATACAGCCATTATTGGACAGGACCCAGGTAATGTCGACTTGCCGGACGTATTTAGTGCATTTCGCGTCGCTGTAGTAGTTGACTTGAACTTGAGGCGCTGCATCACTGCATCAGCTATCGCGAAGAAAATGGCAAGGTAATTGAGAATTTTTGGCACATGCATGCATGGTATTTGGTGTTCCTCAGATGGTCGTTTCTTCTTCAATTGCGTTTTCTCTTTGTCTGTCAGTCTTTCGAGTTTATTTTACGTTTGCGAATGACTACTTGGGCAAAAGGACTTCAGGTTACTCTGGGCATTGATAGTGATATCAAGGAAGATCAATCATACTATTTGACTAGAAGTAAATTGGAAGGATTTTGCAAGACGAAAGGCCTACCAACAGATAGTACTGGATGAATACTTTGAGATTGTGATTCCTTTCGCTTTGAATGTTGAGCGTTTTGTACTGAGCCTTTCTTGTCATGGGGATTTTTTTTCTATATCCCCCATCATATTTCATGTCAATCTGTCTACAAGAGTTATGCCGTATTTTTTGCTCGAAAACCGGACTGTAGCGCCTGTTATTTCACGCCAATGGAAAATGCCAAAACAGTAATGGCCAGGATCAAAATTTTCAGTTGAGTGTTCTCACAAGTTCATATCAGTTCTTACGAGTTTTTATCAGGCTTATTCTACCTAATTTACTGTCCGTTTTGTGTAAGCTTTCACGTCGACACGAACATATCAGCTCTTGCATGAAGTCACTAAAATTAGCACCCATAACAGGTGCCAACACCTGCGTATGCTAGGCGTGGCGTGACGAACTATAAGTTTAAAATGCCCAGGCTGCTGATCATGAATGGCATATTTCCAGGACTCAAGCGTGGTTTAGTAACTAAAGAACGCATTATCGGATCAGCTGTATTCATTGTGGGACACCACAGTCGCTGTTTGGCGGAGTTTTCAGTTCAACCTTAAGCGCCAAAGCCCACTTGCCAACAACTATTTATTTTGAAAAACAAAATTATGAACTGGAACTGGCCTTATTTTTGACAAGTTTACTCAAAATAGTTGTTTTTTCGTCAAGTGGGATCCTTTGTGTGGTGAATAAGGTACTAGTCCTCTCGCAACGGACAGGTATCTGCACCCAATCTCGCCTACCGTTCTCAGTCTTCAACCCAGAACCTTTTTACCACACGTCTTTTCGCCATTTGTTGCGCTATTGACAGCCTCATCGGCGCAACCAATGTCATCACCATCCCTCTCAACGCCACCGCCCTCGAAACTCGCGACACCTCCACCAAACCCGCCTCCCTTGTCCCGGGAGCCAACGCCATCTTCACCATCCGCCGCGCAATCTGCGGCTCCGGTAGCCCCGTCACCATGAAAAGTGACACAATCATCTCCTGGCCTACCCAAAATCAAGCCGGCCGCGACGAACCCAGTACAGCACAGCAATACTTTGAAAGTCTCAAATCAAGCGCCTCTGGCATCACGGGCTGTGGTACCAAGACAAAATTCTACCTCGAGAATGGAAATTATAATCTTTGCGAAAAGGATGGTGATGGGACGCTCTTGGGAACGTGGTATTCGATAAATGGACCAACCAGGTATTGTCTTGTTACGCTTGGGTCGTGCTCGGTTTCGGCGAAGTTATATTGTCAGTATCCCGGGAAGGAAAAGAAACTGTGTAATTGAGATTTAAAGGTTTGAAATGGTTGTGTCTGTCGAAGGGGTTGACAGAAGAAAGACTGTATTAATGGATGGAGGGGTTGTAAGGTGTGAGGGGCGAGTACAGAAGATGAAGGAAGCGGGTTGTGCGCCGTTATTGTTTGACGAGAGGGCCGAGGAAATTGAACATCGTAAAAAAAAGAGATAACAGCCGTTCAAACAGTCATTAACCAAGTTTCATGCCGTGTTGGACCTAGTCCTTGCGCCACCAAAGAGAGATCAAAACTTTTGGTATTACGTCATTTGTCAACCAATTGAAAGGAATTTGCAAATCATTTCCTTTTTTTTGAGTTTGTGATGCTTGAATAGTGCTTGTGTCGGTTGCATTGGTAAAAGTGAATGAGGAGAGCCCAGAAGGTAGGGCGGCAGATCAAGCGGCTTCCGTTGCAAGCTAGGAGTTAAAGGGGACAGGTCGAGAAAAATGACCATAATCTGCAGTCGAGCAACAAACAAAGATATATACAATTTCCATGGCCTAACCTATTTTTGAACTATCAACAAGCAAGCAGGTAACATTTTTTTCACCATCGAAGAAGCCACTCTCTTCACTGAGCCAAAATGATCTGATGACATCTCGATCTCTCCTGATCCACCGCAGAGTCTTTCCTTACAAACATTGAGAGTACCACGCATTCGAAAATGTGCAGACATAAGGACTCTCACAAACAGTTGGACCAGTATAATCAGCACCACCACACTTACCCCATCTCGGAACGGTCGCACCGCCAGCAGTAGAAGATGTAGTAGTGGTCCTGGACGCCGTCGTCGTAGTTCTCGAAACTGTCGTCGTAGTGGCAGTACTCGACCTCGTCGTCGTTGAAGAAGTCCTCGACGCAGTAGCAGTCGTACTACTTCTCGAAGTAGTCGTGACAGGTCCACCAGGACCGAGAGCATTCGCACTACTGACGTGATCGCGGACCAAAACAGCCCAGTCCGAACTTCCGTAGTAGATGGCGTGTCCGTCATTGTGAGTTGTACCCGCGTTGGGGAGGACTTCTCCCCATTGCCAGAACATGTCGCCTGCGATGCCGGGGGAGGCGAGGGAATCGGCTTGCCAGGATCCCATGATGGCGATCTTGTTGGTGGTGTAGGAGTATTCTTCTGCGACACAGGGTTTGCCGGCTGCGAGGCAGATGGCGGCGTGGTTCTTGAACCAGTCGTTTCCGCCGGGGGTGGCGCTGAGAGACCAGTATTCGGGGTAGAGATGGAAGACGGCGAAGTCGATTGACTATGAGGGAAGGAAATGTTAGCTGCGTAATTTGAGATGCGTGTAATGGAGATAGGGTTGAACTGACGGGAATTTGAATGTTTTGGGCAAAGTCAACTCCTTCGGCGGTGGTGTAGGCGTAGCTCCCATCGCCTCCTCCGTTCATGAAACCCTCGTCACCGATGGTGAC
>JBAMDN010001289.1:0-33660 GCA_037074945.1 Tetracladium marchalianum
ATGTTTATTAGCTAACCTAATTTCGATGCAAGAAGCTACAAAAAAAGAGCGAAACTCACATGCAGGGCCTAAATCAGTTACTTAGAATCCTACAATAGTGAAGTATGAAGGAGAAAGAAACGCGTTCAGGGGCATCAATCTATATTTGAAATCAAATTGATAGCCTGTTCGGATTAAGAGAAGATTGAGCGATGGTGGGATGGAATGGACGTGAGATCAAGCCGAGACTTGACGGTTGAGTAGGTAGTTGTAAAGGGGGGGGGGAGTTTTGAGGGAGGTCTGGACAGCTTTGGCAGATCTTCTCAGTTAGGCTGCTTGCAACTTCCTCACTTGAGAAGCTTTACAGTAGAGTAATCTTCCAGACATAACCAGGACACCTGGTACAAAGATTGCGACTTCCGAATCCATGTACCTTCACCATCGAAAAAGTATATCTTCTCCCTCACAAGCATCCGATAAAGCATACAACACCAATAAACATCCCATCAACTCACTCACAATACGCAAATAGATCCATCCAAAGATGAATGACATTCCACTCATAAGTTTGCAAACTTACATCAACAAAAAAACGCGAGATAAAATACAAGTAAAAAAGAGGAAGACCAAAGCGAACAAGTCCCATCCAATTCTATTTACTACCTACCTAAACAAGCAGTTTATTACAAACCCAGAGCAAACCAGCAAATAAACAAATAAAAAATAATACCATGTTATTCACTCACAGTTTTTCGCGCAATCATACTAGGTAGGTAACTCTAGCCTGGGAATTGTGAAAAAAAAAAAGTTAATCTCCGAAACATGTCCAAACCAGAACCAGCAACCAGTTTCCCCGCACAAAAAGAAAAGAAACAAACAATATGAGAATGGATATTCCACATTCTTCCCCTGATATTTTATTTACTCTGACATCATCATCGTGGCACTGCCACCAATTACACCCATCAACACCAACGCCGTCAAGATTCCTGCGCCCACTTTATCGCCGGTCGAGACGCCGCCGTAGACTTTATTCGTAGCCTCCTCCTCCTCTCTGCTCGAGCCGGTTCCCGCACTTGGATCTCCCCACACTGGTACCGGTTCCTGCCTGAGCCAGAGACAAATCCGGGAGCTTCTGTCGACGAGGCTGCTCTGGATGATTTCCAAGACGGACATTTGTTCGCCTACTCCTAGACTGCCGTCGTTTTCTGCTTGCGTCCCATTTTCAGCACCGCATTGTGTGCCTGGTGGCACCGGCGTTACAACCCCGGACGGCTGCTTTTGGCGGGGAGGGGCACGAATCTCTCGCATGATGTTGTCGTGGGTGTAGGGCGCCAAGATGGCTGTTGCGGCGAGGGATCGAGTGAAATAGGCTTTGAAAGAACGTTGATCGACGTTACACTTTCCAGATGGTTCGCAAGGCTCGTCGAGAACATCCTCCATAAAAAATTTCTTCGAGGCGCTGGTCATACCGTCAACTCTCTGCTTCCACTTATCACTGCCATCGGTCTGGTAGAGTTAAAGCCTCATCTGAGCGCACAAAATGGGCAGAAGGAGAACCTACCAAATTGTACATGGCCGCAGCACCCATAATGAACATGCCGTTGTTGTAGGTCCATTGATTGTGATCCTTCTCCGTACAGTTATCTGCACTCTGCGTACCATCAAAGATCTCGAAAGTTGGAGACATCAACCCGATATCCATCATCCAGTTCCAAGTCTTATCCGCCCACTCCGCATACGTCTGGTTACCAGTGTAAAGGGCCAATCACCGCGCAGCCAAATTGAAAAAGCAACCGTTCGAAATTGCGTTTTTGTATCCGTAACCGTTGTTGAAGGAGAAAATTTGCCATACTCAAACCCCCATTACACACATCCGTACTCCATCTCTCTGCCTGAGAATTGAACACTCCCTGGGCCAAAGCAAGCCATTGTGGCTGATCTCTTCTCAGGGGGGTTCTGGCAGTTGGTCTCCGCAGCCGTCATTGCCGACAATCCCCAGAAGCCTTGATGATCGTTTCCGAGTGTTCGGGTCTGATTCTTAGGCATGAAATTAAACTTCTCTCCAACCTGATGCAACATTGCGCCCCATCACTACATCGTTGTACGTTGTGTCGCGGGTGTAGTACCAGTAGTTGATCATTGTGCCGAACCCTGAAGTCATACGTTAGTTTATCGCCCTACCAGTCCATCATTAAATCGATTAGGTTGATCAAGGACGTACATCGCGCCTGCTTCCCACCAGTAATATGGATCTGGCAGATTGCCTGGGGTATCTCCTGTCCTGTTGCCGGTGTAGTAGGTCATCATATCGAACGCCGCCGTTGAGGCGGCGCTCTTGATGGATGTGTCGCTCTGAGATCTAGGGTGATGGCTGCATTGGCCTGTCCAGCAAGCGCGCAGAGGGACGCCGCAGAGGCGAGGTATGAGGAGAGCTTCATGGTACGAAGGAGAAGAGATCGGTCTGTGCAAGTCGTGATAATACAATCGTCGTTCGTCGGTTGTGGTCGTTCGCTGGGAAGATCGAACACAAAACGCTGTCGTTTCAGTTGGGTAGATAGGAATAAAAACAATTCCAAGCGAGCGGCGAGCAGCTACGAAAGAGGTGCCGTAAGAGTTGGTATTAAAAAGCGAACTGCTGTCGCGGTGGTGAAAAAGGGGTGTACAGTAGGTAGAGATCGTGGTTGTTTCTGTTCCTGATAATGAGCGTGGTGAAGTCTGTCGGTCGGGTGGTCGTTGGAGGAGGGACGGTGATGGCGGATGGCGGATGGGCGGATGATTTGGTCAGGGGAGACGATTAGCGTTTTAGGATGCTTTTAGGATCCTGCCGAGAGCCCTGCACAGCCCGCCCTGCCAATTTGGTCTCGCACCGAATGAGGGGATGACTTGTTATGTACACTGATGCATAATTATGCGCACTTATGCAGCCACATACACCTGTTTGCGTTTCGAGCTTCGAGTCAGTCTCAGGGGCAACACGAACATCTCGTATTGTGATTCGCCACGAAAGGAGGAATACGATGAATAAGCGTGCAGTTCAGTCCAGATCTCCAAGCTGTCAAAGAAGAAGCAGCAGGACTTCAGATGTAAACAAACAAGCGAGCCTCTAAGTGCATTTGCCAGACAAAGTAACTTCTTCATTGTACACCAACTCTTCTAATAATCCAACTTTAACATTCCAGCGATTTGCACCGTTCTTCTTGACTTTTCCCTGGTTTCCTTGGTTTTCGGGCGCACACCTCTGGCGCTACGCGCGTCTGAAATTGAGCTACTAAGTTGACCGCTTCACGTGTTTTGACCACTGGCGTTGGCAAGAGCCGAAGCCGTCAAACTTTGAGTTTTTGTTTAGTGCACCGCAACTACGGAATACTTTTGGGAGAAAAACCCTGCCAACTTGTTGTCTATACTTCTATTATTTCATCATCAATTGCTTCCATCTCCCCAGATAACTACAATCGCAAGCGCCTCCCCGTTGGAAATGGGGGAGGCGGTCCGTAGACGGCACTTCGTTGTGTGGGGAATGATGCCAAGCTTGCCCAGGACGATCCCCCCGGTCAATAGGTTCTTGAAAGTGCGAAAAGTCCGCGCTCAACTCCGACGCGACAAGATTCTTGTCCTACTCTCACCTAACTTCAATGATCTCACGACTTACGAGAAGCCAGGCATGGATTTCACACGATGGATGCATGGCTTGCTTTCGGGACGTCTATCTGAGTTTGTACGGTTCAATGGTTGCCGAAATATGTCGAGTACAAACACCCATCGCATTTTCTACCTGAAAAACCATGCAAGCCCTCCAAGCTAGAGTAGAGTCTACCTAGGTATATATCTAATGTGTTAGTGAAGTAACCTCTCACAAACCACCCGCAATTGTCTAATCCAACAAACGAAAAAAAAAAGTTCAACGTCTATGATACCAGCCTATCTGACAAGAACAATAAAATGCCTCCACAACAACCGCAACAATGCCTTTCATTCCACTCCAGTCATCCACCACCGCAGTCTATATCATATTGTCCATCACACCCGCCCAGTAGTACTTTGACCACCCATCGCATCTGCCATACTTCGTACGTACGTACGTATGTATGTATGTATGTCGATAACAAGGAATGTTATGAAACAGTCCAATAAATAGCCACCCATCCATCATAGTAGATGCTTATCCCAATCAGTTAAAGAAAAAAATCCAGTGATCCTAGCGCCCGCAAACACAACAACTTTCTCTTAGTCCACAAGTAATCCATATCGCATCACAACCATCCCATCTGAGCTCTCTCCGCCAGCGTCGCAGCATCAGATCCAGAAGATCCCTTCTGATCAAACCGCCTATGCACATCCCTCCATCTGCACACGTCTCCTAGCATCAACACCCGCACCACCATCACCCAATTCCCGCTTCCCAGACCTCCTTCGACACATCCGAATGACTCAAACTGACTCACCGGATTCTTCTGCACCCAATTCGCACCGGGTCCAAAATCCGGGCGTACCGCTCCTAACGTCCCAAAAATATCACCCACATAATTCTTCGCCCGGAATACCCGCCTCAAATCTTGTCTTCCACTCTCTCAAGATACCTCTCACAACTGGTGTACCGACGAGATAGAGATTGGCGATTGAAGCGATGAAAGATCCTTGGTCCGTGTAGAAGAGATTCTGAAGGGACGTGATGCCAGGGTATGGACGATCGAAGTTAGCAGCCGAGCGCATCACAATGAATGCGAGAGACATCCATCATTTTGGCACGTGCAAAGCGAATGAAGGCTTCAAGTGTAGCGTTGTCTTCTTGGGCTGTCATGCAGTATGTTCCTGATCGATTAGTCAAAAGTCGTGTAGTCCGCTCGAATGCTTCGCCGAGGAGGGTGCCGGAGAAGAAGACATTCGGAGGTCGGAGACGTCGCCTTTGATTACTTTTGGTTCGCGCGTGGCGGGTTCGTAGATGTTGCGGCCGGGTTGTTTGTAACGTGTACGGTATTCTTTGGAGATTGCGGTGTCGACGAGAACGGGGATGTGCTGGCGAAACCGAGGGCGATGTCACGGAGGGATTCGTTGAGTTCGAATACTTCGGTGCCGTAGATGGCTTTGGGGTATTCTTCCGGACTTAGGGCGCCCTGGGGGACGTAGCCTGTGTCGTAAAGTTTGAGGGAATTTCTCGGCTATCAAATTCATACTGTTAGAGCGACTTGGGTTGCGTACTTTGCGAAGGCAACGTCTGCGATGGTTCCGGCTCTAGGACTGACTCCAGCGATGCCGGCGATGAGGAAATAGGTTTTGCGGAGGTCGAACTTGAGGCGAAAGCATGAGAGAGGTAATGGTAGTTGCTGCATTGATTTCGGATTCGCCAGTAGTGAGTTGACACACTGCGCAGCTTGGAAGACAATGTGCTCCTGGATAGACGAGTGAGCTTCCTGGCAGTGTGATATTTTGTGCCAAGAGGTTGCCAATACTGCCAGCTTCGAAGGCATTGGCATACCAGATGTCACCCTCGGGCTTGAACTAGAAGGAGATTAAAATGATGGAAGTATATTTTCATAAGCATGTATCACTTACCATTGAGATTGATAAAGACCTTGGGGACAATCTTTCCATCGACATTGCAGCTGTTTTCAAGCGAGAGGGGTGCGGCACCAGCAGCGTTGCCAGAAGCGATTGAGCCGGAGACGACAGTGCTCTGTATCTGCAAAGCAGCAGCAAAAGCAACCGGAGTGAGAAAGAGAGCTAATCGAGCATGCCCAGTGCTTATGGGATAATGGATTTTGAAAAGGGAAATGCATTGCGTATCTCGCACAAGGACAACGTGGAGAAGTCGAAGATACCTTCGAGGAGGTAAGTAGACGTATGGGAAAGTTGAAAACGAGCTGAGGCCCTTTTTGAGGATGAAGGAAGTCTGATGTTGTGTCTGGTCGATGTCGGGGATCGAAGAGTGAAGAGAAAGAGAAAAACAAGGCGACACTAAACAGCCGAGGGGTTTCTTGAGTATTATTGCGCGAATGGCCAAATCGGTGAATCTTCAGCAGGAAAGCTGAGTTACTGGAAGATCGATACGGTAAGAGCGAACCTGTGTAGCGTTGTTAGATTCCGCCGTAAGTGAACAGGAATGGCGCTGATCCGAGTCTTCTGCAGCACAAGAGCCTTGGAATTTGTCTGAATTATCTTCCAAATCGTGTGTGCTTGATTTGACTGGAAGAATTTAGGCGCAAGATTTCTTGGTCGCGGGCACAACGTTGAATCTCGTTTGTTGTGACTTTAAAAGTCGATGGGACTGACTGAATATCCAGTGATGGAAGGCTGACAGTGTTACCAAAGTGAGTTGCGAGTTGTCGATGATTGTCCGGCAGGATGCAGGTGATGAAGAATGAGCCGACGACAATGTTGGGAACGACTTTGAGTGATTTTGATTTAATTTAGATCTGATCTTTTCTGCTGCATTCAATTATTAATCGGCTACAAATGTTAAATCAAAAATTCCCTGAAGATGAGGTGAATTTCTGGAAGTGACGACGGAGAAGTCGATTCAGAATGTCGAATGATTTGGATGTATCCGCTTTTCAACCAAACAGGAGCTATATAGTCAAATAAATATATCTACGTCCTGGTATTAAATATGATAAGAAAAAACTATGAAACTGGAAATTTTGTAAAATATTGTGAAGTCATCAGGCCTACCCACGCCTATTGTATCGAGCTTGCTTCTTCAGAGCGGGGTGTTCTGCAACCCAACCGAGAGTCCACAGATCGCAAAGACACCAGGAGAAACCCATTCTAGAATTCACACACAATTAAGATCAATGGTCAAGGACTTGCGTGTAAGGCAGAATAAACAGAGGCAGTGAAAGTACGAACGCCGGGACCACGAGCTCCCACGGAGATGAGAAAGAGCGCGTTTATTTCGGCGAGAAACGAACCGCAACCTCGAGGAATGTACTGCACATTCCCAGCATGTTGGTCACTCTGAAAACACATTCTTTCTTGGATGAGAGACCTCGAATCACGGGATACAA
Source organism: Tetracladium marchalianum (assembly GCA_037074945.1). Classification (NCBI taxonomy): domain Eukaryota; kingdom Fungi; phylum Ascomycota; class Leotiomycetes; order Helotiales; genus Tetracladium; species Tetracladium marchalianum. The sequence goes on from JBAMDN010001289.1 coordinate 6,984, forward strand.
GATCAGACACGTATGTAATAATGCGCGACTGCCACTTTCCCACAACATGGACCACATTCCGCAAATCTCCATGGACCTCCCACTTCTCTTGAGATTGGTACATAAAAAAAGGAAAAGAACTAACACATTCTAGAGTGGAAAATCTTGCGGCGCCCAGGAATGATTCCCAAGGACTCTGGAATCCCCGATCACACACGATTCTGCAGTATTCCACAACCCAAGCACTCACTATCAACTATCAGCTCCATAACCGCAGAACACAACACTGGCAATGGGAAACACAAGATCCCGGCAACAATTACCCCAAGATCCTCCGTCTTTCCACGGAAATTTCACCCCATCTCCACTTTCTGCCGAGTTTATCCCACCTCCCCGAGGGACATTCGGACTTTTAGACACCTCGGGATCTACCGAAAGACGTACGTCTTTATGTCGGGTACCTGAATCCTGAATGGAGTCACTCTATTATGACAGTAGCTGAATGAGCCCATGGATTTCAGACACGTCTATTTTGTGTTGGTGTGTAGGCGCGCTTGGCGTGAAGAAGTCAAAAAGTGAGGCGGACGAAGCAATGTAATTTTAAGCCGCAGTTATACTGTAATTTGAACTACTTGTTTATATGCTATTCATTGGTCATACAACTCGGCAGATGCTAATCTCCCTTGTGTAACATGTGCAGGGATCTAATAGGCCACGCAGCTACGCCTGGCAAGGCCAAATTACCGAATCACTTTTCCGACAACCACTACAGCTTCTGTGCTTCATTGAGACATATCAATCAACAGAAACCTCAGAAATCGACGAACATCCTTGTAACGCTCGGTGTATTGGACGAATATCGACCAGGAGGTCGTATTTGATCTCAATCAAAGATTCTCTGATAGATGTAAACCAAAAATTACCCCAAAAACAACAGCCTTTGTGAATCTTCCTCAAACACATGGTGTGCACACACACGCTTCTTGCCATGTCCTATCAACGGAAAAAACACCTGACACTGCAGACCAGTGACCCTATCAAACGCTGGCTCAAAATCCATGCACAGATGGCTGCATGAATCTGGCAACGAAGAAGTGTTTTCATTCGAGCTGACCCCGCACCCCAAAGACCAACTCAGCACCTGCTGAGATATGTGCAGGAAGCTTCCTGCTGTAGCCATCCCACCATCAGAGCACTGAAGAAAGAGCCTCAATTCTTTTCTCGCCCACCTCCAATGGAAATAAAGGGCAGTTGACCCGCGGTGGTTGGTCGATTCGCCTCGCTTCATCTAGTATACTCAAATCTGCCTTAGTGATGCCAGACTCTCATTGGAATCAAAGCTCTGTATCAGGGCGAAAGAACAAGAATAGAGACGATAAACGTAAGCCATTCACTTTGAGCGGATATTCCATGGCCACTAACAATACCGAAAGACGAATCAAAGAACCGCTCTGATCATCCAAAGTACAATCCATCCACACCGAGAAGCGAACATGAACCGTGAGTGTATATCATGATATCGTGCTTGAAAAAATACAAACTAACTTTTTGTGAACAACAGGAGTTCCGATATCATCAAAGACTTAAGGTCTCACCGACATGAGAACACATCGTATCCATCCGCATCATCTTCTTCAGGACGACGGGCATCTGCCAAATCCCATGGCCAAGATGATGAGCCGGAAACAGAACATAAAAACAACAGATCTTCTCAGTCGCAGAGAAAATATTCAAAGATTTCCAGGGCGGATTCTGTTCAAGAACGACACGAAGAAGTGCCCCGTGACAGAAGTCGTCGCGATTCAACCTCCCAATCTAGAGATCCTCGTCATTTAGAAAATGATTGGTCTACGCCAAACGCTATTCTAGACTCTGCAAGCCCTACAGATCTAACCCACGGATCTGAGCTTCATACTCTTGGCTTCCAGAATTTGGGAATTATCTCTTCCTCCAATGAACAAGACTACACAATGTCAAGCTCTCCGCCAGCTGGATCTATTCAACGGCCTGCATACTCTGCCTCCTCGCACAACATACCTATAACTTTCAATGAAGGCGTGTCAAACAACGTTACTGAAAATGGAGAACAACCAGTCAACGACGGAACTTTACCGTATTCTTCTCAACAGCGAGATGAGGACGAGGATATTGCAAATGAGAATTACCTCAGCCAATCGTTCCAGTCAGACAACCAAAACAAGAATATCCTTGATCCGTCTTACAAAATGAGAACAAATGATTACAAGACTTGGTACAGACCTGGCAGAGTTTTCAGCACACTTTGGACCGAACCTTACTCGGAACTTACCAACCAAAAGAACAGACCGAAATTTCAGTCTCAAATGAGTCACATTTCGTCTACCATCTACGGACAAAAGGCTCACTCCAAGATCCGACGATTTATTGTTGTGGGGTACAGGAATAGGTGCAGCACTTGTCTTCCAGTTACGACTTACGATGGTAACGGCCACACAAAATTCGGGATTGACCTCAATGAACACGGTCAAATCTACAGTGGCGATTGGGCGCCATCAAAAATACCTGGCATAAGTATGGATCCTTTGAGGATAGATCTTGCACCTGGTGCAAGAGAGCTTGTCAGTTCATTAGTAAATTATGGGGGCGTGTGTACGGTGCAAGCCAACGCTAAGGTAAATCATTTCAACTTATAAGATCATTTCGATCTGTCAACATCATGTTCAAAGTACTTGGGCTGTCAATGAGACTTGACAAGCACTATTTTATAAGATGTCTGAGCAGTAAACTAATACCTTCCAGGTCAAACATGTGGGGGATCTGGACAACAATTCGCAAGTCTTGCTCGCATTTTACTTCAGACAGCAACTTCTTGGTGACACTAATCAGGGAATGAGCCTTCCCAAAAGTTTTCAAGCTCGAGGCTCACAAGATCTCGCTGGTATAGGAGACGGGTTAAATCCGCCGTACAATTCTGCACCGCATAGTAACAACCTCTTAGTACCCGGGTCGTCTGGTTTTTATTGTCCGGCGGTGCCTCATTATGGCTCACCGGGTGATATAATGGACCAGAGAGGTTTTCAATCAATGCGACCGCAGTTTGGTATGGGATATGGCAACAAATACTATCCACAACAGCAAGGTGGGGGTTACAATCATCCCCAATCTCCTCCTGCTGGTGCTTCTTCGGACTACCCCATACAAGCATATTCGTTAAGCGAAGAATATCAACATTCAGGCTATGGATCAGACTCCCGTCAGGAAGGATCTGGTCCTGCTTCTCCATTTCAACAGCAATGGAATCACGGATATGATCACTCGCACGAAGCACAACTAGAATACAGACAACAAAATCTTCATAGCTACGATTACCACAATGTTCCAACCCAACCGCTTGGGAATTTCTTCTCAACACCAATAAGCAGTCAAGGCCCTCGATACGTCCCCGCTGACAACAATGAGGGCCACATCAACCTCGAAGAAAGGATACCAGCCGAAGAAGAAAATTTTCAGAAAAGGTCATCCGACAGATCTTCTCGTGGCAAGGGACAAAATCGGCACAACAGAACGCACAAATGAACAATAGGAATTGGTCTCTTCGTCTCATGTCATTCGACACACCAACTCCGCGCGCAACCTAGCGCAACACGTGTTATCCTCCTTCCAATCTCTAACGATCTTTTTTTTCTATTTCTTGCGATTTTCTTTTCTATCTTTCATTCAAAATCACGTACAGCACTAGTCTGTTGGGATCTATATCAAATACGTCTTTTTTTTTGGCTCGGATACCACAAGGTAACAAATAATCGTGCTTGATGACCTTGAACCGGATCAGCAGCAATGTGTCTGAGATATAGTCTTCTTAAATGCTATATTTGGTAGTCTAGGTCTTGGAAGCCCGCATCATGTTTTACGACTTTTCTTTTTGCAAGTCTGCGGTGTACTGCGAATCTGGATGGATGGAATGGGGTTGTGTATCCTTTCGATCACTGTTTGGATGACGATCGTGTTGGATGATTTTCAAGTTCTTGCAGGTATTGCGTTGTGGATCGGATTTGAGGCAAAGTTACCATCTGGAAACAGATGTTGAGCTTGCTGTTTATGATTGATGAAGTTATGACATCTCAAGTCAAGTTTTTGATCTAACGGTCTTTTTGGTATGGAATTCTATGGATGATGCAGGTATTTTTGACAAGTTATCATTTCAAGAGATTTGAAATCTTCAATCTTATGTTTCGTTCCAACTACAAATCAGCGGGGACACCGATGATTTTGACGTCGTTCTTCCTCCTTCTATCCCTTCTTTGACGCACTCAAGCATACACACACAACCTTCTACTCTGCAAGACTTCACGAAGTTCACGTTCATCAAGACGAACTCAAATCTGCAAACGAACGGCTCTCATTCTCGCTAATCTAAAAGGAAACAAACAATTTTCCCACCAACTCCATCAGAAATGCAACTTATACTTTCTCTACAATAAACACCACAAGAACAAATATTTACGAGAATTAAACCAACATGGTATCTTGGTACTAATTACCAGCATCCACTACCTCAGCAAACCACTGCCTCAACACCGTGGCCAACACACCCGGCAACTCCTTCACATCACTAACAATTAGATAGTACTGGAACGGGAAAGTATCCAGATACCTCTCAATCTTCACATTACTTGCTCCGGTCCTTTCATCCTTCACAAACTTTGCCTCCTTCAGATCCATCACACTCTCACCCTTCTTCTTATTTTTCAAGTCATCCACAATGACAAAAACCATCATGATGCGCTCCTCGATGGCTTCACGAAGGAGACGACGAATTGTTTCGTGCTCGGAGGAATCGCATACACCATCGGATATGATGAGTTGCATTTGCCAGAGATCAGCCGGGGAGGAACTTGCTTTTGCTCTTGCGGTGCGGAAGAGTGAGATACTTTCTCTCACCAATTTCGTAACATCGGTGCGAGGTTGGTCGAATCCGAAGTTTTGGAAGACGCGTGGGCCGGCGTCGGAACTGAAAGGCGTGTCGAAGTTATGAGCGACCTTGACGTTCTCTCCAAAGCCTACGACGCATATTTCGCCGACTTCAAGCATGCTCAAACTCTTGGAGATCATGACAAGTGTCTCGAAAGCGAGGGATCCGCTGCCACTTTCTCCCATACTCTTGCTGTCGTCGACGGCGAGCATGATCTGGTAGCTGCGCTTTGAAGGTACGGAACGACGCATCCAAATTTTGTCGCGCTTGTATTGTGAGGCGATGTAGGGGATGATGCGCTTGATGTTGAGACGTTTGCCGGTGCGGAAGTCGCCACGCATCTTGGTAGCGAGGGTTGGGGCCAGGATCAACCGAAGTTGTTCAGTCAAGGAGAGGGAGAGGTCGCGGGTCAGTGACTCATAATGTGTCCATTGTTGACGGGCTTGATCTGCGGAACGAAGAGAGATGTCTGTGGATTCATCGAGGTGAGTGCGGTCGAGTTGGTTGTCCACTTCTTCGACTTCTTCTTCCACGTTCTCTTGTACTGGAGCGCCAGGATAGTCAATGTCTTCGTCACGGTCTTCGTTGGCTTGTTTGATCATGACTCCGGCTCGACCTTCGTAGGCATCTGACGGCTCTTGCTCTTTGGGTTCCGGGGTTTCTTCGAGTTCAATTACACCATCATGAGCAATCTCGTCGGTCTCCATCTCGTCTGGCTGGAATTGATCAGGCATTTCTTTGCTCTCTTGATCTACTGCCATCGACTCGTCAAGAGCGCGAGCTTGCTCTTCGGTTGCAGTACCCATTGCTTGATCATCAGCCTCAGCATTTTCATCCTGCAAATTTTGGAACTCAGAAGCATCAGCGTCTGGGTCGGGTTTCTGATCTTGAGCTTGTTCTTTTTGCTGGACGGGATCTCGGATCTGGGCTTGTTGTCTATGCCAGCTTTCGAGCGCATCTCCCAACTTTTTGAACGGTTGGGCGTCATTACTGTTTTGAGTCTCGTCCTTGGAATCTTGAGGAGCATCCCCACTTGCCTGACGGCCCTCCTCACCATCCTCAGCTGCCTTATCCTGTTCCTCAGAAGAATCTCCTCCTTGGCCACCCTCCTCACGCTGTGCTTTGCTTGCGGCGTCGTTTTTGTCATCCCCCGCATCGTCTTGATCTTCACCCACGCCCTGAACATCGCTGGTAACAGCATTGTCTGTGTCTGCGTTGGCATCATCGTTGCGATCACGTAAGAGACCTTCTTGATCATCTGCTGGTTGTTCTTCTGCCTCCTCGTCCTTTTCACCTGCTTCTTCTGTCTTGTCTCCCTCTCCTTCCACCTCGTCTTCTTCATCGAGATCAACGATATCCATTTCGTCTCCCATATTTTGGTCCTCTTGAGGATCCATATTTTCAGCACCTCCTTCATCTTTGCCATCATTACCCACATCGTCTTCTGCTTTTCCTGCCTCCTCATCTGGAATGTCATCGGGAAGATCATTCATCTCATTATCACTTCCATTGTCGCTCCCCTCATTTTCATCGCCATCCAATTCCATATCGTCAGGCAAATCCAGTGCATCGCCTTCATCAGCATGAGGATCGTGCTTCTCTGTCTCATTCTGTTGCTTAACCTCCTCTCCTTGTTCAGCACCTTCCATTTCCTCTTCCTCTTCCTCTCCCTCTTCATCTCCTTCTCCATCTTCACCGGCTTCGTTTTTCTGCTTATTGTCATCACCAGCAACTTGCTCATCCTTGCTTGCTTTCCCCTTGCTATCATCTCCCTCTTGATCCTTCTCTGCTTGTTCTCCATCACCATCCCACATTTTCTCATCCACAGCAGTAGGATCCAAATCATCGACATCGCCCGCTTCCTCATCCATATCTTCTCCTTCTTCCTCATCACCAGAACCCTCTTCGTCGTCTCCTTTCTCTTCTGCATCACCGATCTCGCCTTCCATCTCGCCATCAGCCATGTCAACGGCATCCTTCTCGTCGTCCATGTCTCGCTTCTCGGCGTTAGGTTCTTGTGCCAACTCATCCAAATCTTCGTCTTCTTGAATATCTTTACTAATATCCTCGGCACCTTCACCGTCTCCCAATCCAGTACCACCCTCTAACTTTTCGGTCTTGCCGTCTTGGGCATCTTGCTTTTCGGACGGAGTGCAGAAACCTTGAGTTGCAATCTGGATGAAAGTCTTGCCGAGAATATACAATGTTTTGCAAGTAGCGCGATGAAGTTGTCCAAAGCGAGTGATAGTTTCTTGGACAATGATCAAGTATTGCTGAAGAAGGGGAAGGGCAATTGCGAATACCGCGGCGGCAATCTTGCTTGTCATTGGGTCCTCAAGATTGACAAAACGGAAGACCTCAAATGCCTGCTCCAGTTGCCCGGTGATTTTTGGAATGTGAAGAGCCTTGATCGAGTTGACTAAGACAAGGTCATTTTTTACCAGCCAGCCATCACCATCTGTTGAAGTGGGTAGTTCACTGGTGGCTTTTTTGTACTTTTCGACTGCAACCAAGACAGTGTCGCAAATGGTGGACAGCTTTTGGTCAAGCTGAGTGATTGTGGTTTTTGTCGAGGCGTTTGCGCCGCTTGAGTGTTGAACATTTGTCCAAGGCAAAACCTGTTCCAAGATGAAAGCCAGGTCTGGTCGAGTTCTGCACAGCTCCTTTATATCCGACCTGAGTTTTGATACCGAGGCAGAAATCGAAGACTCGATATTCTGGTGCTCCGTGGAGACTATGTGTGCTGGAAGAATAGGCAAGAGATCCCATTGCTTGGACAAATTTTGGAAATTGTCGATCCATGAGGAAATCTGGTTCAAAGTATCCTTGGAGTCAATCTTGCTGAGCTTGGTGTGCACTTTAACAAGATCCAAAGCAACGATCAATATATTTGGCAACCACCGGAGACGATTTCCAGAGGAAGAATTTGTGCTAATGGCCCTGATGTCGTATTGGTCTGGTGCCCAAAGCCCCTTGGCCGCTGTGATGACTGTGTCTAAAGTCTTCATATTGGTGACAGAAGTTGCGAGTTCATTTCGCTGCACCACAAGCACCTGAAGGAGACCTTCCAAGAAGCCAGTACTTCTCTCAACTTCCTTGCCACTCAAATCTTCAGAATGTTGTCTGGCAGCCTCTCTTGCACGAGGAGCAAGATCCATTGCTTTGTTGAAGTAGTAGTCCAATCCTGAAATGTCGAAAGCAGAGAGGTGTTCGGCACTGCTAAGGACAATGGATAGAGATTCTTGCTTCGCGAGAGCGTCCGCGCCAAGATTGTATCTGATTCCCATTTGCTTGAGCTCCCTAAGAGTCTCAGCAAAGAGCTTTCTTTTCCTAGATTTGAGATGCTTGACAGTATTTTTGTTCTCTTCGGTAAGCACCAATGGCGTTGCTTTCTGGAGGTCTCCTGATGAAGCGATAATGTTCGCAAGGAAAGAGTCCAAGTAATCTGGTCCTTCAACGGCCGAGGCTGGAACTTGACTTGCATCTGCCATCATACTGACGGTCTTGGAAATATTGATGAATCGCTTGCTTTTCTTGGACCAATTTGGTATTGATTTGGCACAAAGTGCCAGAGCAGAAAGATCCTCCGATGGGCATTGGATTGGGGCGGCAGAGGCTGGCTGTTCCTTCTCATGAAAAGGCTCATCTGGCAGACCTTGTTTAATAACGATATCCATAGGCTGACCAAGTAATGCTCTGAATTTGCGCACAATCTTGAAAAGCTTGTGATGAGATCTCTTGGCACTGTCTCTCAATGCGACAATATTTGTATCCTTCCAACTTGCGAGGAGAAGAACATCACGCATAGCCTTCTCCAACGAAGCTTTACCTTTCTTGAGATGATCTTGAACTGGCTTCTCGAATCTTGCGTACATTGAAATGAAGTTCGAAAGTGCGGCGTCAATTATGGTCAGACTTGGGAAATCTTTGGCCGCAAATTCCAAATGCAACTGCAATTGTTTCAGCAGTTGTAACCTCTGCATGTATTGTCCTTGAATCGCAGTCGCAAAATAGGTCTCCAAATCCTTCAGTAGCTTCTGTGCATAATCCTTCAATTGTTCAGGCGATTCATGCATTTGCAAAGGAGCAGCAAACACAACTTGATATGCGACAAACCACCAGCTCCTGGCATCGTCTTCACATTTCTTAGTCTCCATATCAAATAGTTTGCCCCAGGTTGAAAGCTCAAGTCGTCGCCAATCAACGATCGTCTTGGTCAATTCATCGTACTGGGTGATTGCTGAAGTTGCCCGACTTGCCCAACCACCAAACTGCCATTCGTGCACATAATTGTGAACCTTTTCAACCTTGGTAATGATCTTGGCTAAGGACTCGGTATGGCGGAATCCGAGTAACTCACTGCACGACGTGAGAACATCGGCAAGAGTTTGCATGTGTGCAATTTCATCGATGGATTGTAGTTGACGGAAACGATTCTGAATGGAGTGAATGAGAGTTACCAGCTTGCGAGACTCGGGTAGGTTTGCGTCTGTATAAAAGTTATATGACTCAGGCACTTGATATGAGGAGCTGAGAGATTCGATCTGGTCGTTGAGTCGCAACAAGGTCCCAGGAAGAATGGTCTTGTTAGTGTTGTTTTGGCTGTATGGGGAATCGGCCTCGTGAAGCTTGCCAATTTGATCAGACATTTGACGAATGAGATTTTTTATGTTCTTCGATGGAGTGTCGCTTCCCATAAATATCTTTTCGTGAATGAGTGAGAGCGAAACGGCGCTATCCCTAGCACTGTTCTTAAGTGGAGGTGGTCCATTGGGCTTGTTGTCGGTATTGTTATCCTTATCATCCCCACCGTCGAAACTTGGGAACAGTTCGTCAAACTCATTTTGATCATCTTCTTCTTCATCGTCAGCACTTCCTCTAAATCTGTAGAGACCAGTCTTCGATTCTTCTTCGGCTCTCTCAGATTCCAAACGCTTTGTCCACTGATCATAACAGATGTGGAATGATTTCAAAATCGAATCTCTGTGATTCTCATCGAACTTGGTAAGTTCATCGATCGAGGTTTGGGTTGAAACCAATGCGAGATACTCGACTGGATGGCTCAAGATAAAGTCTGGGTTTGGCGATTCTGGTGTTCCTCCCAAAAAGGGAGTCATCTGGCTAAGAGCTCGCGAAACCTCCATTCTGGGAGTGGGTGCCTTGGCGGATGAAACAGCTATTGACAATCCAATTTGAAGACACCGAAGCATGCTGACGGCAGGTGTAGTCAAATCGCGATAACCATCAAATCGTTCACTCAATCGACGAACGATCTGAGCAACATTGCTCTGCAGCAAGCGGATTTCCTGCAAACCCTCTTCGTCCGCAGAGTCAAAGTATTTTTGCAAAATGGCGGGGATATTAGATTTCAAAACGGTCTTAAGAAGATTTTGGAACTCGCCCTGTAGCTGGTCCATCTCAGACACATCAGGTCTATAAATTTGTTGGAGGACTGATGGGGGTGATCCGAGTTCGGTGATCTCATCTTCAAGTAATTGAATTCGCAAATTAGAAACCTGGCCAGTGACAAGAAATTCGAAAGTCCGCAGGGCGTTGAGTTTGGCGTTAAGAGATTCGGCGAGCTTCAGGTGTTGTTCACGCTCGAGGCGTTGTCGCTTATCTGGATCAAATGCTTTATCAGGCACATAAAGAGTGATAGCCCCAATTGCGAAGTGCACCCAAGCTAGTGCCGAGGATGATAAATCGGTATTGGAGATCTGGTCTGAGCGCAAAACATACGAGTTGACATGTTTCAAAGAATCATCATAAACTTCGTAGAAGTGCGGACGTTCACATGGCACCACCTCTTCGGGATCATGATTCTGAAGGAATAACTCATAAGACTCAATAGATTGCCCCAAATACTCCTCGTGAATATGATCCAAGTCGGAAAGAAGGTCCTTCAAGACTCCATCAAGACGACAGAGTTGACTGGAAGACAGAGTTGTACTTGCCAGAGCAATTTGCTGGCCCATGATTGGAAGTTCTGCCTCCAGAAGCCTCAAAGATCTCAAGCTCACCTCTCCAACTTGTCCCATTTGCCGAAGAAGTCCAGTGGAGAATGAATCTCTGAGGGGTTGAAGTCCAACATCATGACCCAACAGATAGTCAATACTTTGCAAAAGCTTTGAAGACTTGGTTGATGTGCCGAATTGCATTTCCGAAGAGGTTGAATGATTTGCAAGAACGATAGTATCTTGATTTACAGATTGATCAGCGAATGACTTATCCATAAGTTCAAGAGACTTGTATTGTCGAAGAGCCTCAAACTGAAGCGCGAGAAAGGGTACGACCCCATCTTCTTCTTTGCCCATGCTCAATTCAAGTTTTTCCATCTCTTCGGTCAAAGTTTTGACGAGGACACTTCCATCGACGTCACTCGTAAGCACAAGTTGATAGGCTTTAACCAAACTTGACATAATTGAGCCAATCTCAACGACGGAGATAGAAGACTTCCAACGCAAGTTATCGAATCGTTGAGCAAGGGCTTGCATCTGTGAGAGAATATCCATGGTCGAGCGCTGACTGACAACAACAGGTCGCAATTGTTTCCAAAGAATCTCCATGCTCCAACCGGTCGTGAGCGAGAACCCGGATTCAAAATATGTTTTGAAAGATCCCAACAAATTGATAGCGAGGGTGCTTGACTGGCCGTCAGTAGAAATCCCCAGCTCTGAAAGACGGTATGAGCCAATCAGAAGATGAGCTTGAAATGTGCTCTCTTCGAAAACCGATGCAGTAGCCAACTCAAAAGTGTTCCACCAAAACTGTACGACAAACGCTACTGCCTTATGTTCCAAGGGGCTAACTTCGCTACTTGCTTCTAGGAACTCTATTGTTTTTGACATGAGGTAATTTAGGAAACCGAACATTTTGACGGTACTATCTTTGGCCGCCTTTTGAATTCGATCGCTAGCCATCGATCGCTGGAGTCGGTTCATCTTGCTTGGCTTCAGAGACTCGAGGGCAACCTCTTGCTCTCTACACGCCTGGAGCCCGCGCATGGAGTTCATCACAAAATCAATCATTGTGTGGACCCACGAATTTTCAAGAGCGCTAGATGATCGGAGAACTGACATCAATGGAGAATTGTTGAGTGGATAGAAAGTCTAGTTTATGGAAGATCATCATCAGTACACGGGTAAAGCAAGAAAAGAGTTGGGACACTAACGATTTGGTCTTCGAAGCTTGTCGGTAGATTATTTGATCTCAATTGTGCACCCAGTTGTGCACTTGCTCTTGAGATGACCTTTCGAAATGTCCTCTCCTGGTAGACTAGATGATAAAACATGCCAATGCTGTCAAACGGCAGACCATCTGGCAACATGAATTGATTTCTCTTCGCAAAACGTTCCAGCAGTGGCACGTCCAGATTACAAAGATTGTCATAAGCAACCATTTGTAATAGTCGACCCTTTTCGGAATCCGAGTCGTCTATTTTCAGGGTCTTCTCGACATTGCCAAATCTTGCCATCGCTGGTTCTAGTCGCAAGCATTGGACTGGCTGCGATGCGGTTGACGCAACATCGAGAGGCTCGATGGAAATTTCAATAGCTCTGTTTCGCATTGCTCTTGACAGCTCACCAAATTTTGAGTCCATAGTGAGGAATATCCGGAAGTCTGGATGGGGTCTGACAACCTTGGGTTCTCCATCAGGACCACAGTGTTCGTTGATGCTCAAAAAACCATTTGGCTCGAGCAAAGAGTTCAATCTGTCTAGAACTGAGGCACTGCAAAGATTAGCATTGTCAAGGATCAACCAGCTCCCTTCTTCAAGAGCTTTGACAAGTACACCATCAACCCATTCAAATCGTGCATTCTCGAGTGAAATGGGAGTCGAGGCGAATTGTTCACATCGAGACGCCAAGGTCTCGAATTGTACCACTGAGGTTTTAGAGCGGACTGATTTAAGCAGCTGTCCCAGATTCTGGAAGAGAGACGAAGAGATTATGTATTCTCCTTGGAGAATTTCAAGAAGGGAAAGAGCTTCCAATGGAATGCATCGTGGTATATGGTCCAAGAAGCTTGTTGTTAAGAAGGCTTGCAATTCTCGGAGGAATGAGCTTGCAGCCCGCTGAGGATCTACTTGTTCAAAGCCACCAACAAGATCCATGGTATCAATGTCTGCATTGAGAGGAAACACTACAAGTGACTTGCCGCTTGTTGCTGCAATGTGTTGAAGAATTGTTGTCTTTCCAGATCCGGATGGCCCAACCAGGATGCAAGGTAGATTGTGTTGAATGCAGAGCATAATTGATTCAATCTCTGGCAGTCGGTTGATTGGTTCAACTGACGGAAATGAAAGTCGTTGAAGGAGTTTATCTCTATGCATATATGCTTTTCCGACTTGATATGAAGATACCTGGAGCATTTGGTAGAAATGACGGAATGGCACATCCGTCCCAAAAACATTTGAGAATATTTTGCCCACCTCAATACGATCTTTAAGGGTCCTAAATCTCTGTTGAAAGATGAGATTCAAAAAATCAGACGGTATGGCATGTGTCAGGAGTAGGGTGTTGGAAGATAGCAACTGGAGCCATCTCAGAATGTCACGAAGATTAAACTCCCATGGCCCTCCTTGCGAACCAAATCTTCGTTTGTAGACAATATCCTGTTCAAGCTGGGATACAAAGTCAATAATCTTTGTTACAGTCTCCTGGGGCATGGAGGGGAAATTGTGGGTGCAGATGAGTTGCAGATCCTCATTCCTAAACACATCAGCATAAACAACAGTGAAGCGGTTTACGAATGAACTGGGCAGGCCTTTTCGACCACCACCTTGGTGATGTGGATTTTGAGCCGCAAATACGGAGAATTTAGGGTGGCGTTTGAAAGTTTGATCAAGTTCGGATATGTAGACTTCTCCACGATGATCGAGGCAGGCGTTAAGACCCTCCAAAACAGATTGAGAGGCAAGATTCATCTCATCGAGCAACACCCATTCTCCTCGCTGCATTGCTTGAAGGAAGGGTGCATCGCGCCAAGCAAAGTGGCCCGCCTCTGCACCCTCAACCGGGACATCAGAACCAAAGAGATCCATCAAGTCTGTCTGTTCAGACAAATTGATTCTGGTCAATGGTTTGTTGCATGCTTTGGCCAACGCTGCGATCAAAGTAGTCTTTCCCACACCAGGGCTTCCCTCAATAAGAATTGGCTTCTGTACCTGGAGAGCTCGGATCACTCGCATTGCGTTGGATTTGGTTGTGGGTGCATTAAAGGCAAACCCATGATCGGTAACAGAGCCAGCTTGCTTTGGTATCGAGAAGTGACCCATCTTAAGAACATTACTGTCATTGATGAAATCCACAGGTTTATTATAGATCGAAGTGATGTCGTGGTTCAGGTAAGTGCTCAGCTTTTGCAGACACTTTGCTCGCTCTTCAAGAATGCTCTCGGAGTTGATAGCGAGGAGCGCCGCGGGATTTGCTCCGAGGGTGTCAACATACACCATAGCAGCACCATGAAGTACAGCAAAGTATGGATCGGGACTTTGAAACCCATTCATGAATTTGACCCAAGCAAGTACGTCACGCACTGAGATTGAACTCGCGGAAGTAGATCTGTAATTGCCACCAAACCACTCGGCGAACCGAACCATGGCCAAGGAGAATTTCTTGAGTTCTGGCTTCAACTTGGACTGGACAATTTGTAGAACATCATCTTGTTCCGACAATGATGGCACCCAGATTTCAGTAAATCGATTTCGCAAAGCAGGAGATAGTTCTCGCTTTCCATAATCACCACCAGGGTTCATCGTCGCGAAAAATTGGAAACCATTTGAGGCTTGCACAAATGCGTCTTCAGACCCCTTTTCAGCTAAGAGAATTGTGCGTTGAGGTTCCAAGACTGAGTTCAGACGCTCCAAAACCGAATCATCTGCAAGAGAAATTTCATCGAGAAGGAAAAGTTGTCCCTCCTTCATGGCCTGGACAAGACTTCCGTCTGACCATTCAAAAAGTGCTTTTGCTTTTACTTGAGCCAGGTCGATTCGTTGACGCAGTTCAATCGGAATCTGTTCAAGACTTGAAGCTGGTAACGAACGATAGACCGCAAGCAACGCATCGCCGTCTTGATCCGAACCAACTTCTCCAAGACCCAGAAGTGCAGTCTGAAGATCCTGATTCAGTTGATCGAGTACTGCAGCACGATTTCTGACTGGTCTTTGAGCACCAATAAGATCTCCCGTCTCGGTATTCTGATGTGCGTTCACCATATGAAGCTCCTTACTAAACGCATCGGCTAGCATTTGGCAAACTGTTGTCTTTCCACAACCAGTCTCACCAACCAACAGAACAGGCTCATTGCTACGAAGCGCATGTGCAACTAAAACATACAGTCTGCGCATCGCGTTGGTCCAGACAACACCTTGTGAATTTGACGTTTCGTTATAGGACTTGATCTCAGGGCAAAGATCAGCACTGTAGAGGAGAGTTGTGTCGATCTTGACTTTCATGATACGTTCTATGACTTCCTTGACCGCGGTTCTTTCTTCTGGATTTCGCACGCGCTCAGCAAGTAGCATAAATCCATTCGCAGCCAGCTGTTCACGAGTGTCTGCATCTCGCAGAGCCCAACGGAACAAATCCCTCAGGGTCGCGAAACTGTCTTTCTGCTCAAAAGCTCGATTGGATTGTCGTAGTCTCGATAGCTCTTTGTATACCGAGACAATTCTTTTGCAGTCCGAAGGCGCAACTTTTGGACATCGATTGACGAGAATGGTGTCCAATTCCGCTTCTGGAATGTCATCGAAGTGAAGTTCTAGGAAACGATTTCGAAATGCCCTTGAGAGTGTTTTACGACCGCCATAAAGTCCTGGTGGATTTTGAGTAGCGAAAAGCATGAAGTTGTCATGTGGTCGCACGACTTCCTGGGTTTCAGGGATCAGAAGTTCGCGATTATCATCAAGCAACCGATTGAGAGCTTCCAGAACATCGGTAGGTGCCAAATTCAGTTCATCAAGCACAATCCAGTGGCCTTGACGAAGCGCTTGAACTAAGAGACCCTCCTGAAAGCGGAGCTGGCCGTCGGTTCCTGAGACATATGTTCCCAAATATTCCTGCAAGTCTGTGTGTTCGTGATTGTTGATTCTCACAAACTTGTTGCCACTGAACTTTGCCAAGTACTCGATCATACTTGTCTTTCCAGCCGAGGTGGGACCTTGTACCAGAACCGGGAAGCGTCGTGTTGAAGTAGCGCGGACGAGATTTAGCATATTACGCTCAACAAATGGTGTCATAATATAATGGCTCTGAACCTCCGGCGCTTCTGGTCCTTGCAGCATCCAGTATTGGCGATCCTTCTTTCCATTCAAGAATCGCACATACTGCTTCCCATCTTCAGGGTGTCGGGGAGTTTGTGCGAGTAAGGCTTGCGGATTCCCATGACTTTCTAAAAGATGGTGGTTAATCAGGGGTACAAGCATCTTTTCAGATTCACGGTCGAGTAAAGTAAGAAAGCCCATCGCGAAACCTTCGTACAAAGCCCGCCGTAAGCCGTATGATGGTGCAATTTCAGTGACATAGGTGAGCACTCGAGTCAAAGTTCGTAGACTGAAATGAGGAACTTGACTTGCACCATCCACTAGGCGTTTATCATCAGCTAACCGTTTCGTGTTAAGGTAAAGACGAGCTACATCATGCGCCGCTCTTTCATCGTTGCTACTCGTCCCCTTGAGATATGCCTTAATTACGCCCAAAAGATCGTCAAGGTCTCGGTCTGGACTGTCCACATAGATTTCAGTGAACCGTGATCTCAGGCCCATCGGTAGATCTCTCTTGCCAACATCAGTTGCAGGATTCATAGCACCGAAAATCCGAAAGTTGGGATGTGCCTGTACTCGTTCAATGTCTCCCGTTTCCGAAAGAAGAATCGAAGGAGTGCTACCAGGACCACTATGCAGAAGGTCTGCAATACTCTCCAGAGTGTCTGGGGACGCCAAGTTGATTTCATCGAGCAAGACCCAGTCACCATTTCTGGCTGCTTTGACGATATTGCCTTCCACGAAAGTGAAAGCGAAACCCTTCGAACCACCGGATAGTTGAATTTCAAATTGATCAAGGTTTTGTGAAAATCGTTCCCATCGCGGTTTTAATTCCATTAGTAATTCCAACCTCGATTCAGTTTTCCTCCGCTTTGATGGTTGTCCGCTCTCAGACCGAGTACTTGCCTCCTTTGCCGAAAGCTGAGAAAGGAGCATTTTAAAGATTTTTGGAGCTTCCCTCCAATATTTCGAGGCTTTACTCCAGTGGCCTCTGGCAACTGCTTTCCCAAGCTGTTCCAAGTAGCGCTTGTTTTTCTCAGTCGAAATATCAGTGGCGGAAAACAATTCGTCGAACTCATCTTTCAGAGGAATGGCCAAACTTCTGATGTTGACAGGCTTAAAACCACCAAGGAGATCGCCAACTTCACTCTGCTGTGATAGATTGACTGCTGTTAAGTTGAAGCCGAGCGAGTCTGCAAGTTGCTGAACGACGGTCGTCTTCCCAATACCAGTCTCACCAACTAGCAACACCGGCTCAGACATTTTCACTGCCACTCCAACCTGCTCTAGCAGTCGCTTAGCATGGGTTGTATTTGCGAAGGGTCGTGGCTTTTTAATCGGCTTCGAAACACGACCAGTCGGTCTCTTTGCCAAACGAGCCCGGCCAATTGCGATGTGCGATTCGGTATCCTCGTAGCGTGGGACATGTGATGTAAGGAAGTGCTCAACACGTTGAGGATCAATATGCATCTCTTCTGCAATTGCCGATATCACAGTCTTCCTCGTCTCTTCTGTTTGCAGGCTTCCAGCAAAACAGTCAGTAGCCTCCAAGAACATTTCATATTGTGTTGCTTCAGTGATGGGTTCCTCCCCATTTTTTGATCCAGATGATCTGAGAACTCCATCTAGTCTTCGACACCATTTTAGCAAATCTCTTGGGCTGACTGGGCGACCCAGTGATGTCCGACTTCTTGACGCAAACGAAGGTTTATGTGAAAGATTGTACAGGCGATCGTAAACACTTAGAATACCTGACAGAAACTTGTGTAGTATTGGATGACTACCATGGATGATCTCTCGGAACTCATCTTGCGGTGGCATCTGCACCGGTACACGCTGCCAGAGTCGAGATCCAAGCATATGGAGAGCTGGTGGGTTTTCTTGTCCCGTGACACTCAAAGACGTTCGAATACTGGCAAGTAAACGGAATCCGGGGCCTGCTCTGATTGTCTCTCCTCGACTTGGAATGAGAAGTTCTCCTCGCTCAATGAGAGGCAGGATAACACTAATAACTTCGTTCGGTGCACGGTCAAGATCCTCGATAAATACCCATCGACCTTCTCGGACTGCGGTAGTGAGAACTCCTGCCTTCCATGTAAAAGATCCGGGAGTTGAACCTGATGCATACATTCCAATGAGCATTTTAGCATCGGTCTGTTCGTTTAGGTGAAGTGTGACCATATCAGCATCCAGACCCAATTCTCTCGCAAAATCATTGACAAGTGATGTCTTCCCTGATCCAGCCAGGCCATGAAGAAGAATTGGCGACGAGGATAAAAGTGATCTTGCAAAAGTTTCCTGATTTCGAGAAGTAGTGGCCGTCAAGACAAGGGAGGATAAACGAACTGGTGGTCCATTTGGGCGAGGGAGTAAAGTATTGGAATACCGTATGGCCAGTGAAGAAAGGGATACCAGGTTGAAATTATCCAGGTTCAGTAGAGATCTTTTCTTGTATTCGTCCCGCATTCGCTGCGCATCGCGGACCCGTTTGTTCTCGAGTAGACTCAAGAAGCCTAAATCCTCAATCTTTTCTTCAAACCGTAAAAAGATCGGTTCGGTTTTCCCAACAAATTCCTCAATCATAGCCTCCATCTTGAAATCCGAAACCGAAAACAAAATGCAAAAAATTCGAACCGCGAGATATCGTACCGAATTCTCAGAATGTCGAAAGAATCCTTGTATCGTCGTCCCCGGAATGTATTTCGCATAAGTTCCCTTGTCGAAAATGAGTAACCTGAACGCCGCCAACAAAAGTAATGGTAGATCATCCATCTTCACATCATTTCCCCATAACGGTAGCGGTGCCTTTGCTGATCCTCCATTGCTTCCAAGATATCTCTCCAAAAACCCTCCCAAATGCGGCGCAAGATGTAATACCTTCGCAAAGGCAATAATCACCGCATGTCTCTGCTCCGGCTCTGTATTTTCCACCCATCTCGCAGCCGTATCCACAAAAAGCTCGTTGAAATGCACCCATATCTTTGTCGTACAGTCCGGCTTCAAAGCTTTGACAGCCAGTTTCTCGAGAAACCTCGGTTCGTTTTGAATTCGTACAAGCTGTATTATTTCATCTGGTAAAATTTCCAAGTCGTGAAAAGATCCATTCTCCTGCACCACTTTCGCGGAGGCGTATTCAACCTCCATTTTTCTCCACCAAATTTCCTCGTGGTTTGTGGTGACGCGAGAAAGTTTGTTGGAGGTTTGCAGTATGAAAGTTCGCGATGGTCTCTTCGACATTTTTCCTGCAGTAGACTTTTTTGTGGAGCTCACGCAGCACGGACCCACGATTTCTGCTACCGCACCTTTTTTGGGAAACGATCTCTCTCCATTAACAATTTTGACAGCATCAGACAGTCAGCATCTCTCATCACCAGTCCACGCCCTCCCCTCTCCCTACAACAAACCTCACACATCCACAATGGCGTTACCAATGCACTCCGCAGCACGCAGTTGTGCTCGCACTCTCCGCTCATCCTCCAGCCCATTGAGAATCTCGGCGTCAGCGATTTGCAACAGCTCGAGGAGGAATCAACAGACACCCGCCTCGAGACGATGGAACAGCACTGAGAGCGCAAAGATCTCGGCAATTGTTGATCAGATCAGTCAATTGACTCTTTTGGAAACGGCCGATTTGGTTGCTAGTCTTAAGGTAGGTTCATATTTCAATTCTGCACACATGTGCCTATCTGCCCATTCCGCTTTCCCCTTCTCAATTGTATATAACACGCCACTAACGCATCTTTCACCTCACTACAGACTAAACTCAATATTCCCGACCTCCCAGTGGGTGGATTCGCTGCCGGCCCAGCTCCAGTCGCTGCCCTTAATAATCTTGGGCTTGCTTCCGGCGTCGAATCCCTCGAGCTTTAGGTTGAATAGTGTCTTCTCGGCCACGACTGGTGCGGCTTCCTCTTCTTCAACGGGGGCAGCGACTGGAGCTGGGCCGGGCAGCGAATCCACCCACTGGGAGGTCGGGAATATTGAGTTTAGTCTGTAGTGAGGTGAAAGATGCGTTAGTGGCGTGTTATATACAATTGAGAAGGGGAAAGCGGAATGGGCAGATAGGCACATGTGTGCAGAATTGAAATATGAACCTACCTTAAGACTAGCAACCAAATCGGCCGTTTCCAAAAGAGTCAATTGACTGATCTGATCAACAAGATTGCCGAGGGATCTCTTGCGCTCTGCATCGTGCTGTTCCATCGTCTCGAGGCGGGTGTCTTGTTGACTGCCTCCTTGAGCTGATTGTCAAATCGCTGAGCGCCGAAATTTCTCAATGAGCTGAGAATAAGCGGAGAGTCAAGTACTGCGAATACAATCCGTAATTACCATGTGGATGTGTGAAGCTGTTGTAGGGAGAGGGAGGACATAGATGGTAATGAGCTGACTGTTGATGCTGTCAAAATTATTTTTAATGGAGAGAGATCGTTTCCGAAACAGGTGGTGCAGCAGAAATCCGTAGGTACGTAAGCTCGTGTGGCTGCCCGAAGAAGTCATCGCGAACCCGTCTGCAAACCTCCAACAAACTTTCTCGCGTCACCACAAACCACGAGGAAATTTGGTGGAGAAAAATGGAAGTTGAGAATACGCTGCCGCAAAAGTGAGGAGGAATGGATCTTTTCACGACTTGGAACACCAGATGAAATAAATACAGCTTGTACGAAATTCAAAACGAACCGAGGTTTCTCGAGAAACTGGCTGTCAAAGCTTTGAACCAGACTGTACGACGAACCTATGATTGTTTTCAAACAAGCTTTTTTGGTGGTATGGGTGGTACTGCAAGAAGCCGGAGCAGAGACATGCTAGGTTTCCGAAGGTATTACATACCTTGCGCTTGGAGGGTTTTTGGAGAGATACTGCTTGGAAGCAATGGAACAGCAGACCACACTACCGGCTAATAAGTGATATCAAAGTGATAATCT
This sequence comes from Tetracladium marchalianum, assembly GCA_037074945.1. Lineage (NCBI taxonomy): Eukaryota > Fungi > Ascomycota > Leotiomycetes > Helotiales > Tetracladium > Tetracladium marchalianum. The sequence goes on from JBAMDN010001289.1 coordinate 28,099, forward strand.
ACCATTACTTTTCCTTCGGCGTTGGTAAGCTCAACAAGAATGCGAAATACATTCCAGGGGACGACGATACAAGGATTCTTTGCGACATTCTGAGAATTCGGTACGATATCTCGCGGTTCAATTTTTTGCGTATTCGGTTTCGGATTTTCAATGGTAGTGATTGAGATTGTTTGGGAAAACCGAACCGATCCTTTTACGGTTTGAAGAAAAGATTGAGGATTTAGTCTACTCGAAAACAATGGGTCCGCGATGCACAATGCGGGAGCGACCGAGAAGATTCTACTGAACCTGGATAATTTCAAGACCTGGTATCCCTTTCTTCACTGGCCATACGGTATTGCCAAAATACTTTCACTCCTCCACCAAAATGGACCACCAGTTTCGTTTATACTCCTTGTCTCTGACGGCCACTCCTTCTCGAAATCAGGAAACTTTTACAAGATCCAAGCTATCCTCGTCGCCAATTCTTCTTCATGGCCTGGCTGGATCCAGGGACGTTTTTGCGAGAAATTGGTACTCATGCTGATATCGTAGCACTTCACCTAAACAAACAGACCGATGCTAATTGCTAATTCGAATGTATGCATCAGGTTCAACTCCCGGATCTTACATGGAAGACAAGTTGTTGCCAGCAGTCCGAAGGTCCAATGATATTATCCGAGATTGCTGACCGTGCACCGAACGAAGTTTATTAGTGTTATCCTGCCTCTCATTGATTCCAAGTCGAGGAGAGACAATCAGAGCAGCCCCGGATTCCGTTCCTTCCAGTATTCGAAACGTCTTTGAGTGTAGGACGGGACAAAACCCACCAGCTCTACATGCTTGGTGTCGACTCCTGCAGTTGTACCGGTGCAGTGCCACCGCAATTCAGATCATAGATCATCAAGTTGTTGACCGCCTGTACAATCTTCGCATAAACCTTCGTTTGCGTCGAGACATCGCTGGGTGGCCGTCAGCCCAAGATTTGCTAATGATATCGAGGCTAAATGAGTGCTCAGATCATCTGGATAGAAAGATGAGAAGGTCCATTAGCTGAAGCAACACAATATGAAATGTTCTTGGAGGCTACTGACTGTTTTGCTGGAAGTCTGCAATCAGAAGAGACGAGGAAGACTGTGATATCGGCAATTGCAAGAGATGCATATTGATCCTCAACGTGTTGAGCACTTCCTTACATCACATGTACGCTCGAGGAGTGGCAGTGAAAATGTCTGAGCCGGTGTTGCTAGTTGGTGAGACTGGTATTGGGAAGACGACCGTCGTTCAGCAACTGCAGACTCGCTCGGCTTCAACTTAACAGCAGTCAATCTATCACAGCAGAGTGAAGTTGGCGATCTCCTGGTGGTTTTAAGCCTGTCAACATCAGAAGTTTGGCCATTCCTCTGAAAGATGAGTTCGACGAATTGTTTTCCGCCACTGATATTTGACTGAAACAAGCGCTACTTGGGACCAGCTTGGGAAAGCAGTTTCCAGAGGCCACTGGAGTAAAGCCTCGAAATGTTGGAGGGAAGCTCCAAAAATCTTTGAAAATGCTCCTTTCTCAGCTTTCGGCAAAGGAGGCAAGTACTCGGTCTGAGAGCGGACAACCATCAAAGCGGAGGAAACCGAATCGAGGTTGGAATTACTAATGGAATTAAAACCGCGATGGGAACGATTTTCACAAAACCTTGATCGATTTGAAATTCAACTATCCGGTGGTTCGAAGGGTTTCGCTTTCACTTTCGTGGAAGGCAATATCGTCAAAGCAGCCAGAAATGGTGACTGGGTCTTGCTCGATGAAATCAACTTGGCGTCCCCAGACACTCTGGAGAGTATTGCAGACCTTCTGCATAGTGGTCCTGGTAGCACTCCTTCGATTCTTCTTTCGGAAACGGGAGACATTCGAACGAGTACAGGCACATCCCAACTTTCGGATTTTCGGTGCTATGAATCCTGCAACTGATGTTGGCAAGAGAGATCTACCGATGGGCCTGAGATCACGGTTCACTGAAATCTATGTGGACAGTCCAGACCGAGACCTTGACGTCTTTCTTTTTTTGGGTGTAATTAAGGACATACCTCAAGGGGACGAGTAGCAACGATGAAAGAGCGGCGCATGATGTAGCCCGTCTTTACCTTAACACGAAACGGTTAGCTGATGATAAACGCCTAGTGGATGGTGCAAGTCGAGTTCTCTCATTTCAGCTCTACGAACTTTGACTCGAGTGCTCACCTATGTCACTGAAATTGCACCATCATACGGCTTACGGCGGGCTTTGTACGAAGGTTTCGCGATGGGCTTTCTTACTTTACTCGACCGTGAATCTGAAAAGATGCTTGTACCCCTGATTAACCACCATCTTTTAGAAAGTCATGGGAATCCGCAAGCCTTACTCGCACAAACTCCCCGACACCCTGAAGATGGGAAGTAATGTGCGATTGTTGAATGAGAAGGATTGCACTGGATGCTGCAAGGACCAGAAGCGCCGGAGGTTCAGAGCCATTATATTATGACACCATTTGTTGAGCGTAATATGCTAAATCTCGTCCGCGCTACTTCGACACGATCGCTCCCGGTTCTGGTACAAGGTCCCACCTCGGCTGGAAAGACAGACAGTCTGTGATCGAGTACTTGGCAAAGTTCAGTGGCAACAAGTTTGTGAGAATCAACAATCACGAACACACAGACTTGCAGGAATATTTGGGAACATATGCTGGACCAACGCGATGCGCAGACTGTATGTTTTAGTTGCACATGCGCTTCGTAGCAATGAGCCTGTTCTGTTGGTTGGTGAGACTGGTTGTGGAAAGACAACAGTTTGCCAAATGCTAGCCGATGCGTTTAGTAAGGAGCTTCATATGGTGAACGCACATCAGAATACCGAGACGGGAGATCTTCTTGGTGCTCAAAGACCGTCAGAAATCGTGCTGCAGTACTCGATCAACTGAATCAGGATCTTCAGACTGCACTTCTGGGTCTTGGAGAAGTTGGTTCGGATCAAGACGGCGATGCGTTGCTTGCGGTCTATCGTTCGTTACCAGCTTCAAGTCTTGAACAGATTCCGATTGAACTGCGTCAACGAATCGACCTGGCTCAAGTAAAAGCAAAAGCACTTTTTGAATGGTCAGACGGAAGTCTTGTCCAGGCCATGAAGGAGGGACAACTTTTCCTTCTCGATGAAATTTCTCTTGCAGATGATTCGGTTTTGGAGCGTCTCTGAACTCAGTCTTGGAACCTCAACGCACAATTCTCTTAGCTGAAAAGGGGTCTGAAGACGCATTTGTGCAAGCCTCAAATGGTTTCCAATTTTTCGCGACGATGAACCCTGGTGGTGATTATGGAAAGCGAGAACTATCTCCTGCTTTGCGAAATCGATTTACTGAAATCTGGGTGCCATCATTGTCGGAACAAGATGATGTTCTACAAATTGTCCAGTCCAAGTTGAAGCCAGAACTCAAGAAATTCTCCTTGGCCATGGTTCGGTTCGCCGAGTGGTTTGGTGGCAATTACAGATCTACTTCCGCGAGTTCAATCTCAGTGCGTGACGTGTACTTGCTTGGGTCAAATTCATGAATGGGTTTCAAAGTCCCATCCATACTTTGCTGTACTTCATGGTGCTGCTATGGTGTATGTTGACACCCTCGGAGCAAATCCCGCGGCGCTCCTCGCTATCAACTCCGAGAGCATTCTTGAAGAGCGAGCAAAGTGTCTGCAAAAGCTGAGCACTTACCTGAACCACGACATCACTTCGATCTATAATAAACCTGTGGATTTCATCAATGACAGTAATGTTCTTAAGATGGGTCACTTCTCGATACCAAAGCAAGCTGGCTCTGTTACCAAAGATCATGGGTTTGCCTTTAATGCACCCACAACCAAATCCAACGCAATGCGAGTGATCCGAGCTCTCCAGGTACAGAAGCCAATTCTTATTGAGGGAAGCCCTGGTGTGGAAGCTACTTTGATCGCAGCGTTGGCCAAAGCATGCAACAAACCATTGACCAGAATCAATTTGTCTGAACAGAATTGTAAACCGCTTCACTGTTGTTTATGCTGATGTGTTTAGGAATGAGGATCTGCAACTCATCTGCACCCACAATTTCCCCTCCATGCCCCAGGAGACTGTAACAAAGATTATTGACTTTGTATCCCAGCTTGAACAGGATATTGTCTACAAACGAAGATTTGGTTCGCAAGGAGGGCCATGGGAGTTTAATCTTCGTGACATTCTGAGATGGCTCCAGTTGCTATCTTCCAACACCCTACTCCTGACACATGCCATACCGTCTGATTCTTTGAATCTCATCTCTTCAAGATAGATTTAGGACCCTTAAAGATCGTATTGAGGTGGGCAAAATATTCTCAAATGTTTTTGGGACGGATGTGCCATTCCGTCATTTCTACCAAATGCTCCAGGTATCTTCATATCAAGTCGGAAAAGCATATATGCATAGAGATAAACTCCTTCAACGACTTTCATTTCCGTCAGTTGAACCAATCAACCGACTGCCAGAGATTGAATCAATTATGCTCTGCATTCAACACAATCTACCTTGCATCCTGGTTGGGCCATCCGGATCTGGAAAGACAACAATTCTTCAACACATTGCAGCAACAAGCGGCAAGTCACTTGTAGTGTTTCCTCTCAATGCAGACATTGATACCATGGATCTTGTTGGTGGCTTTGAACAAGTAGATCCTCAGCGGGCTGCAAGCTCATTCCTCCGAGAATTGCAAGCCTTCTTAACAACAAGCTTCTTGGACCATATACCACGATGCATTCCATTGGAAGCTCTTTCCCTTCTTGAAATTCTCCAAGGAGAATACATAATCTCTTCGTCTCTCTTCCAGAATCTGGGACAGCTGCTTAAATCAGTCCGCTCTAAAACCTCAGTGGTACAATTCGAGACCTTGGCGTCTCGATGTGAACAATTCGCCTCGACTCCCATTTCACTCGAGAATGCACGATTTGAATGGGTTGATGGTGTACTTGTCAAAGCTCTTGAAGAAGGGAGCTGGTTGATCCTTGACAATGCTAATCTTTGCAGTGCCTCAGTTCTAGACAGATTGAACTCTTTGCTCGAGCCAAATGGTTTTTTGAGCATCAACGAACACTGTGGTCCTGATGGAGAACCCAAGGTTGTCAGACCCCATCCAGACTTCCGGATATTCCTCACTATGGACTCAAAATTTGGTGAGCTGTCAAGAGCAATGCGAAACAGAGCTATTGAAATTTCCATCGAGCCTCTCGATGTTGCGTCAACCGCATCGCAGCCAGTCCAATGCTTGCGACTAGAACCAGCGATGGCAAGATTTGGCAATGTCGAGAAGACCCTGAAAATAGACGACTCGGATTCCGAAAAGGGTCGACTATTACAAATGGTTGCTTATGACAATCTTTGTAATCTGGACGTGCCACTGCTGGAGACGTTTTGCGAAGAGAAATCAATTCATGTTGCCAGATGGTCTGCCGTTTGACAGCATTGGCATGTTTTATCATCTAGTCTACCAGGAGAGGACATTTCGAAAGGTCATCTCAAGAGCAAGTGCACAACTGGGTGCACAATTGAGATCAAATAATC
>JBAMDN010001290.1:0-37548 GCA_037074945.1 Tetracladium marchalianum
CCGTCATCCGATGTAGGCGGGGGAGAAAGAGTAAGAGGAACTCTTCAGATACCCCAAATGATCGAGAGGTATGGTTTGAATGCTGCGATTGGCATCAACAATGTTTGCAATGCGTTTACTCCCCAGGGTAGTTGTGATCCTTTAAGCTTAGCTAGCCTCGGTGTTGGTATTTATCAAGCTGGAACGAACAAGGCCACCGAGATTCTACTTGTAAGTGAATACATAGTCCGTGAATGTGATTACTGACCCAAACAGGAATGCGTATCTACTCGTGCAAAAGCTGCCATCGGGTTACATTCGTTTTCTTCCCGTGGAGTGGATATTTCAATAGGAAGTCCTGCAAACTTTGTTGTCTTTGGAAGCGAAGAAATCACGAAGAGAATATCATTCAGAAACAGAAACACGGTGCAGGAATTGGTCTACGATGCAGGTCGTGAAAGCCGAAGAACGTACTTCAATGGTGTGATTGTTGGCCGTTTGGATTAACCACCACTGTTGCCTAACTACTCGAAACATGTCTTTGGTATGTCATACACTGATAGGAAGTTTGTGCCTTAACTTTCATTCCCATGGATCTGTTCTGTTCTGTTATGAGTATTTATTGCACTGGCATAGAGTACCCAGGCAGAGAAGTAAGAGGATGACGGGGAGAGTCCTGTTACTGTACTTGTGTTGAATCCAAGCAGCCAGTTTTCTGGGTGAAGACTTGGCTGATGTTACAATAATGTAAGAGGCTGAGAAAGGTGAACCATTTGAAGCTTATTGTATCAGCTCCCTCTTTCCTGTTGGTCGCCCTGCATCGATGCGGGCGGCGGAGATTACTGTACACAGCAATTTGGGGATAAGCCTTGGCACGGAGGTAATCATCCAGCTGCATGCCCATGGCAAAGTACCATACACCACACCGCAAACTGGTCGAGACCCCAACAGTAATCAACGGGCCCAATTATACATGGTGCCTGGGCAGCTGTGTCGTTATCTTAAATATTTTTTGGTGATCTTTCTTCCATGTACGAACTCCTTGAAACTGTCACTCAGGGGTCTCTGTCTCTCATCTTGCCAGACATCAAGGAAGCATCAAGGCGACTGAGAGTTCAAGATGAGTACCACACCGACTACCACCAGCGGGACAACTATTCAATCAGGTGCAGCTCATCATCATCATAATCATGGTCACCATAGAGCGCGTCGTTTACGGCACTTTTTTCTCCCCGACGGAAGAAAGGTTCACATCGCTCTATCTCCTGAGGAAGCAAGCAATTTGAGACAAAGGCTGAATGCAATCGAAAAAGACGAACCTTTCGATCTTGTTATCAACGGTTCTCCCGAGCATCTCGAAGCCCTCCGACGAGCTCATAGTCACCATGAAGGTCGAAGAGATGCGCTGAGAAAAAAGCACGGTGAAGCCTATGATGAATTCGAAAGTGTGAGAGCTGAGCTTGATATGTTGAGCGGAGAGCTCCACATGTTGACTGACCACGCCGTCTCACTTGATGCCAACTTCTCGAAATATGGTTACTCTGCACATCTGCGAACGTACGACGATGATTCACCGGTTCATAGCTCGGCGAGCTCAATCAGTAACTTTCACGATCCTGATCATGAGAAGAAAGATTGGGAGGCCGAGAGACGCAACGGTCATGTTTTGAAGGTCTACAAAAAGGTACTGTGCATGATAGCATTCCACTCTCTCATACACAATGGACCCAGTGCTGAGACTTTATTTGACAGCCAACTGTACGACAATATTTCCATAAAGGCCTGCTCTGGAGAGCTTCCAATGACCATCAAGTCGCTTCCTTTGAGCTCTTCGTTGACCTACTATTCGTTGGAATCTTGGCTATCAATGGAGATCACGTTGGAGAAGCACCCAATGCCACTGAAGTGCACAGATTTGTTATCACATTCATCATGGGTACGTCCATATTTTGGTTGCCCCCTTTTATTTTACAAACGACCATCGGAATGATAATTGCTGACAGACTACAGCATGGAAAATTTGGTCTGACCTTCAAGTCATTATCTCCTGGTTTGAAACGGATGATCTCGTCCAAAGACTAGCTGTACTTGTTACAATGGCCTCTCTTCTTGGGGTCACTGTGAATATGCTGGACGCGTTTCACGAAAGTTACATGATGCTTGTAGCGTTCTATTGCGTCGCGAGGGTAATTCACGGATTGGTTTTGCTATCGACGGCATTTACGGTGCCAATGGTCAGAGGTATGATGGTTAGTCAATTTGTCCTAACAATCTTTCCATTAGGCCTGTGGATTGGGTCTATTCACGTTGAGATTCCTCAACGCTATGCCCTCATCTGGGTTGCAATATTCCTCGATCTCTGCAGTCCAATGTTTGTCGCTGTGTTCATTCGAAGTGGCACCCACATCTCGCAACGAGTCGGCCGATGGATCGACCGGGTCTTTGAATTCTACCCAGCCATGAATATTGAACACAGAACTGAGCGTACCAATGCTTTCGTTGGTCTGGTGTTTGGATACAGTGTTGTGGCAATATTGTACCAAAATGCCGCTCATTACGGTCTCAATGCATTCTTCGGTAAAGCAATCCTTGGACTCGTTCAGGCATTCTGCTTTAATTGGATATACTTTGAGCTCGATGGCGCCGATCTATTCACACATGCCATTAGAAGAAGCGCCGCCTCGGCCATGTCATGGGGCTCGGTTCATATACCTTTCATCATGGCCTACACTCTAGCAGCGGGGGCTTTGTCGAAGATGGTGGTTGCAACAGACGTTCCCCGTTTGGATCCCCACGATTTGACACACTTTTACGAGGCTAAGTCTGAGGACCATATTCCCGATGGACTAAGATGGTTTTATTGTGTTGGCCTCGGCCTTGCTCTCGCCTGTATGGGTAAGTAGAGATATCTCTTGATCGGAGTTTCCATCAAACTGTAGTAGATATTGTAGATTGTTCGGCAAACGCCAAGAGCGATGTAAACAACACTTTACTAACACTGTCACAGGTGTCATCTCTCTAAGTCACGTCCACAAAGATGCAGGCCCAATCCGAATCCGCAAGCGATACCGTCTCGCCAATCGCTGGGGTGTCTGTGTTGTACTTTGCTGTCTCCCTACTGCTCACCACCTCAACTCTCTTCAACTGGTCTCCATTACAACAAGCTTTGTTATCTATGTTCTGGCTATCGAGCTATGGGGAACGACCTGTGTTGGGGATAAGTTATTCGGCAGCAATAAGAAGTGCAAATACACCGCAAGATGCAAGATCTCGAAGAAGGATTTGCAAAGTGCCGTGAAGGAAGGGCATGTGATTAAGGTTGAGGAGCTGAGCGGAACTGGTGAGAAGGGTGCTCTTCATCACTGAATGCGTTTGGTTCACATTACTTGTTAGCGATCGGGAGGGAGTACTCGGAGTATGGTAGTGTGCAAAAGGCAACAGTACGGCTACAATAGTCGGGTCTCAAACGGATTGCTTGGGGCGTTGCGATACTGGGTCAGGCATTTGAATGATGTCCATTTCATCAGTGAGAAGCGCACCGCTTTCAGATCATCTCTGCCAGCTGTCATTCCTTACTTCGTAACTTGTAATGAAGCTTTCAGTATGCTTCACCGAACGCTCAATGTTTCACCTGAGTGAGATGCTGTATGTTTGTATCGAAAGCCCATTTTCAAAGGTGTTGATTGTTGAGTTGAAGGATCATGTAATTAATCAATTCGGTGAGCTCTTTGAGAGGCTTTCACCGCTTCATGACGAGGGCAGGCATCTAACAATATCTCCAAGATAGATTCACATGATACCACACAAATTGTTGCTGGCGCCTATGATGGAATTGAGTCGTTTTTTTAGAAGTCGGAATGACTCTACCTTGCCAAATAGAATAATCCACCAACAGCCCAAACAGGATAGGAAGCTGAAGAGATATCCTCGCACGTATTCGTGATGATCCTCAGCCACTCAGGGAGTACGAAGACAGGCTGAAGGTGAATGTCGGTCTCCGCTTGGCCCTGAAATGGTGGCGGGATGAAAAACACAGCCCCCCACTTCGATGCGAGCAGTCTCGAGTGAGCAGCACCAACTGCCTTCTTTCTGAGACACAACGAACGACCCGGATGACTTGTCTTCCCTTCAAAACTTGAACATTCCTCAAAGAATTTCTGAAACGCACACACTCAAAGCATATCTGTCAAGCACCTACTGAACAACTAAACATCATGGCTGGCCCCGAGACGTGAGTTTCTACTACCACTCCACCCTCAGATCTATCTCTCTATCCATCGCAAGCAAGCTGACACTCTCACCAGCCCTGGGCAGGAAGGTCCCTCGTATGCGCCCCCTCAACTCCCCGAAGGATGGATCGCACAATGGGATGGCATGTCTAGAAAGTACTACTTCGTGCAGCTTTCAACTGGCGCTTCACAATGGGACACACCTACCGCGCCTGCTCCCACAGGACCAACACCGAACGCAACACCACAAGGAACGGAACATCCATATGGCACGCCAGGACAGCAACCACAGAATTTGCAGGAGGAGCCGCGTGTGATCACCAACCCAGATGGAAGTCAGAGCCTGAAGTATGCGGATGGGAGAACAGAGCCTTATAGTGCTGATCGAAGTCTTACGGTATGTTGAGATTACGACGTCGCTACTTGTCGCAAATGTTTACTGACGCCGAAGTCTTAGTCCATGGTGACCGGCCAGCTCCTCGGCGGAAAGAAGCAAAGCGGAGGTGGTGGACTGGGAGGACTGGCAAGCAGTTTTCTTGGAGGAGGTAGTTCGAGTGGAGGGCATAACAGCTCTGCAGCAGGAGGACTTGGTGGACTGGCGAGCTCTTTCTTGGGCGGCGGCAAACAATCTAGTGGAGGTGGAAGTGGAAATCACAGCAGTGGTCCAGCAGGTCTTGTTGGTGCCCTCGCGGGTGGACTTCTTGGAGGCGGCAAGAAGCCAGACCATTCGCAACAGAGCTCTGGCGGAAGTCACCAGCAACAAGGCGCTGGAGGCTTGATGGGAAGCATTGGTGGCATGTTTGGAGGAAGCCATGGCAACGTAAGCTCTTTTCATACGTACTTTTGAACGCATGGCTAATGTTTTTCTTGTAGCAACAACAGGGCAATAACTTCGGCTACTCTACACAAGGTGGTTCTTCTCAAGGCGGATACTCTGGGTCTGCACCGCCAACTTCATACCAACCTAGCGCAAGCGGAAGCGCTGCTCCTGCTCCTCCTACATCTTCTCAACATGGCCAGAACACTCAGCATGGCCAGAACAGTCAACATGGTGCGCAGAATTCTTACTCTAGCCCGCCTCCTGGGCAGTCGTACTCGACACCTCCTCAACAATCGTATGGCCAAAATCAATCCTACAACCAGCAACAGCCATCATATGGTGGTGGCGCTCCTCCACATAACCAGCAACCATCATATGGCTCAAACGCTCCCCCACACAACCAGCAGCCGCCATACGGCTCAGGCGCTCCTCCACACAATCAACAACCACCATATGGATCCACCCCACACAACCAGCAACCACCATATGGTTCAGGTGCGCCCCCACCAAATCAACAGCCACCATATGGATCTAACCCACCATATGGACAATACGGAGCACCACCACCCAACCAACAATCTTATCCGCCAACCTCGGGAGCACCTTATCAACAGGATTCTTATGGCGGTCATCCACCCCCTCAAAACCAGCAATACCCTCCAAGTAGCAGCGGTGGAGGTTATAATGGAAATATTCCACAAGCACCTGGTCATCACAGCGCACAGCATACCGGTGGTCTTTATGGTAACAGCTCGACGAGTGGACCTCCAGGACAGTACCCACCTCAAGGGCAATACGGTGGAAATCCACGATACTAAATAATGAATCTGGTTTGATCCTATGCGTTGGTTGGGAGGCTAAGGATTTTTTCTCTCTTTGCTTGTTTAGACGGACTTTGAGTGGGAGCGTATTAAGCCTGACATTTGCGAGTCTTTTTCGTCGAGACATATGAATACTACGATTTCTTCTTCTCCAATGTAATATCTTTCTTGGCTACGCCTAGAATCCACGTGCTTATGATTTTTGACAAGAACCAGCTGCAAATAGCGAGGACGATGATGTAAATGGCCGTTGGAACCAGCGATCGAGGAAAGACGTTGAGGAGGAAAGGGTCCAGGATGATGTTGACAGAGACCGGTGGGACATTCTCCATCAAAGTCTTGTTCATAGTGAAATAGTCTGCTGCAGCTAGAATTTGCAAAAACAAGATAGACTTCGTCTGGTCGACGGTAACAGGCTTCTGAAACTCAGTTGCAATCTGGGGGTCCTGGTCCTGTGAATTACTAGGAGCTGGCTGTCGACTCGCAGAGTACTGGGCAAGCGAGGAAATCCTCTCTGGCGATTCGAAGACCTCGGATAGTTCATAAACATCGAGACGGAACGAGGTCGGTTGCTGGGAGAATTAGACATTGTTTCATACTATGATGTATGTGAATTTGTATGTGAATTTGTATGTGGATTTATATGGAATCCATTTGGAGCATATGCGGAACACATAGGGAATACATGTTGCATGTTAAGCAGAGAGAAGTGAACATACCGTTGCTGCCCAGCATACCCTGACCTCATACCGCTGACCTGGTTGAAGATGGTCAAGTATGAGCCATGTTGAGGCACCTTGTCTGGCCGTCTCGGTTGGAAACTTGGCCTGGAGGTGAGCCTGTAGAGCAGATTTGCTAGGAGAGGGAGTGAGAGTGTCCAGGTATAGGTCTTCGATGGTGGGATGGGCTGTGGGAATCTGGAACTGGGGAGGGGCGATGAAGATGGCTTTTTCGGTGTTTCCCAGCACGGTTGATATCTGGAGAGCCAGCAGGCCAAGGAAAGATAAAGACAATGAGAACATTCCGATTTGAGATGGTATTGTTGAGACTAGAATCTCCGATGTTTTTTTGTTTTGTGGGGTTGAGGGGGTGAAGTAGGTGTGCTCGAGGTGTGTAATCGCTGACTGCACTTGTACACTCGAGTAGACGAAACTTGGCAGAAGGGACCTGCGCTCTAGTTGAGGTAGTTAGCGCGATGTGCCGATTTGTTTACATGTGGATGCCTTAACGAGCTCCCTCCCGCCAAGGCCATTACCCCTGCTCTGCCCCTGGTTGCTTTTTGTCTCCTTCTTCCCCACCAAAACTCTCCTTCCACGTCCACGTCCACGACGAACGACTTCCTTCACCCGCGACCACATCTTGCTGAGATCTGCTTGCTCCCACTCCAACACTCCTCACAACACACCCGTTCTCTCTTCATCCGCCGCAATTATGAGAGAGGTTATCAGCATCAACGGTAAGCAACTCCTGCACGCACCGCACACCGCTCCTCGAAACTCCTGATGTTATTTTCATCATTGCCGCCGCCTCGACATTATAAGTCAAGAAAGCTTTTGGGCTAACACATGTTCTCTTCCACAGTCGGCCAGGCCGGTTGCCAGATTGCCAACTCCTGCTGGGAGGTAAGCTACACGACATTCTCGACTCTGCTATGCTGTGTCAACAAACAAAAAGTGTGGCTCGCTAACTAGGTTTCTTATCTGTTGTAGCTTTACTGCCTTGAGCACGGTATTCAGGTATGCTAGCCCCCCAGCTTCAACATTGTGTTATTCCACACGGAAATCCTTTGCTGACTGTTACCTTCTTACCTCCTATAGCCAGATGGATACTTGACCGAAGAGCGCAAGGCCGCCGATCCAGATCAAGGATTCAGCACTTTCTTCTCCGAGACTGGTACGAAGCTCCCTTCGCTATTCTCCAGACACACTACTAATCACCACCACTACCGCAGGCCAAGGCAAATACGTGCCCCGAACCATCTACTGCGATCTCGAGCCCAACGTTGTTGACGAGGTACGAACTGGTACATACCGAACTCTGTTCCACCCGGAGCAAATGATTACTGGAAAGGAGGATGCATCCAACAACTATGCTCGTGGTCACTACACCGTTGGCAAGGAGTTGATTGACCAGGTTCTCGACAAGATTCGCCATGTTGCCGACAATTGCTCCGGCCTTCAAGGCTTCCTCGTCTTCCACTCCTTTGGTGGTGGAACTGGTTCTGGTTTCGGTGCTCTTCTCATGGAGCGTCTGTCAGTTGACTTCGGCAAGAAGGTCAAGTTGGAGTTCTGTGTCTACCCAGCTCCACAAACCGCTACCTCCGTTGTTGAGCCCTACAACTCTATCCTCACCACCCACACCACTCTCGAACACTCCGATTGTTCCTTCATGGTAGATAACGAGGCCATCTACGATATCTGCAGAAGAAACCTTGGTCTTGAGCGTCCTAACTACGAGAATCTGAACCGCTTGATTGCTCAAGGTATGTTGATTGATTGTATTTGCATATGGTATAAGAGATGCTAATTTTTTGTTCAGTTGTCTCTTCCATCACTGCATCCCTCCGTTTCGATGGATCCCTCAACGTCGATTTGAACGAGTTCCAGACCAACTTGGTCCCATACCCCCGTATCCACTTCCCTCTCGTTGCATACTCGCCAATTGTCTCCGCTTCTAAAGCTTCCCACGAGGCAAACTCTGTTCAAGAGATCTCTATGTCTTGCTTCGAGCCCAATAACCAGATGGTCAAGTGTGATCCTCGCAACGGAAAGTACATGGCCACTTGCATGTTGTACCGTGGTGACGTTGTCCCTAAGGATGTGCACATGGCCGTTGCAACTCTTAAGACCAAGCGAACCATTCAATTTGTCGACTGGTGCCCAACTGGTTTCAAGATTGGTATCTGCTTCCAACCTCCTCAATTGGTTCCCAACGGTGATTTGGCCAAGGTCAACCGTGCTGTGTAAGTTTGAGCCTGTTTATGTTTATCCTATTTGGAATACTAATGCCGTATAGTTGCATGCTTTCCAACACCACTGCCATTGCCGAGGCCTGGTCCGCTCTCTCCCACAAGTTCGACCTCATGTACTCCAAGCGCGCCTTCGTCCACTGGTATGTTGGTGAGGGTATGGAGGAGGGTGAATTTTCCGAGGCCCGTGAGGATCTTGCTGCTTTGGAGCGTGATTACGAGGAGGTTGCTACCGACTCTCTCGAGGGGGATGAGGGTGCCGAGCTCGAGTACTAGACACATCCCAGAAATACTATGTTCGTCTACCAGGCGATCACATTGTTTGGGGGTGGCTTGTTGAATATTTGACTCGGCACATGAATGCTTCTTTGAGAATAAGAGCTTCATGTGTTGTGTAGGCTTCATCTGAAGTGGGAGTCTTTTTCGTTTCTAGCGCTACCTTTGTAGAGGGGAATTTTCCTCAACCAGAATGAATATAATCGTTTTTGTGATAAAAGTGAGCAGCAATGACACATATAGACTTGGGCTTCCTGGGCGCTTGCAACTGAAATGTGCTATATGGCTTGGTCAACTTCCAATTCCACTTGTATAAAAGTTAGTCCTGCCAGCTACAGTATTGCCATGAAACCATTGTCCACAGACAGAATACAGTTATGAAGTATGCATGTGACCAAATTCTGCATATTCAACGACCTGTCATGCGGCTGGAAGCGTCAAATGAAAAAGGAATGAAAGCGAAGAGAACGTGGGAGGACAGATACAAGGTAGTGTCCTCAGACCCCACGCAGCAAATAGGAAGACTGTGCTATTGCATTGCCTGGCATGAGGATGGTGATCGGGGATGTGACGGGGGATAGGGGATGGGGGAGGCGTCGGGCTAGTGCAGCCGAACAGCAGCAACAGGAGCTTCGCCGAGCCATCTGAACAGTGCGTCGCAATCAACCGACATTATTGACAACCTCTCCACTCCCACCATCTAGGACCACATCCATTCCAACACCCATTTCCTGCTTTGGAAGCTCTACGTACATCCAAATTATTCTTCTCCAGCTTCACTTCCGATATTTATTGCTTTCATCTCCCACAATCATCCATCCTCTGCCGGCCGTGAAAGGGAGCGAAGCGCAATGGCCGAAGATCCAAGTAAGCTTGTTTACATCCTGCCTCCACTCTCCCGCTGTCACAGACGAGCGGATGGGATTGCATTGTTTCTGGTATCATTGCAGATCTTGGGGCATTGTGAATTAGCTGTTGCGATACCACGAGACTGACTTGTGACAGCGGCGCCTAGCCTCAACTTAACCCCGGAGGAGAAGCGTGTCTTTGGACAGTTATTTCGACAGGCCGACACCGAGAGCATTGGGGTTGTTACCGGGGAGGTAGCAGTCAAGTTCTTTGAGAAGACGAGACTAGAACCGAGAATATTGGGAGAGGTAGGAATATTTGTTTATTTCAGCCCCCTCCAAACCCCAAATCCGCGTCTTGGCCACACATAACTGACACTATTGCTCTACAGATCTGGCAGATTGCGGACAAGGAGAATCGAGGTCTCCTTACACCGGCAGGATTTGGGATAGTCTTGAGGTTGATTGGGCATTACCAGGCAGGCCGAGATCCAACACCGGAACTCGCCCTTCGACCTGGGCCACTCCCTAAGTTCGATGGCGGCTCTGCACCGGGCATGAGCCCAACAATTCAACCTCCGCCAGGCCCACCTCCCAGTGCGCTTCAACCGCAAGCAAGTGGATCGGGACCAATCCGTGTTCCTCCCCTTACTCCCGACAAAGCCGGACAATATGCTGCGCTGTTTGAGAAATCAGGAGCTCAGAATGGGATCCTCCCTGGAGAACAAGCAAAACAGATATTCGAGCGCGCAGGATTACCGAATGAGATTTTGGGAAGAATCTGGATGTTGTCCGACACTGAGCAGAAAGGCTCCCTTCACGCCACCGAATTCGTCATCGCAATGCACTTGTTGGCCTCATTCAAGTCTGGCGCATTGCGGGCGCTCCCAAACATGCTTCCCGCAGGTCTGTACGAAGCTGCGGCTCGTCGCCCACCTAGCCGGCAATCATCTGGCCCATCAGCAATGTCAGCGATCCCGAGACAGTTCAGTGGTGCTAATAATACACGAACTGGAAGCCCACTTGGACGTTCTACATTTGCTCCTCAACAATATCCTCAAGCAACAAGTGCTAGTAATGATTGGCTTATAACTCCAGCTGACAAGGCCAAATTTGACGGAATTTACACCAATTTAGATCGAACAAATAAGGGCTTCATTACTGGAGATGAAGCTGTACCTTTTTTCAGCGAATCGAAATTGCCAGAAGAAGCTCTGGCCCAAATTTGGGATCTAGCAGATATCAATTCGGCCGGCGTTCTGTCGAGAGATGAGTTTGCCGTTGCCATGTATCTTATCCGACAACAGCGAGGAAAGCGAGATGGACGAGACGCGTTGCCTGCTACGTTACCAGCTAACCTAATTCCCCCGAGTATGAGAAATCAAGGAAGACCTAATCCAGCCCCATCAGCACCGGCTTTTGACAATACTGCACCTTCTTTGCCAAAGTCTGCTGCAGAAGACTTGTTTGGACTAGATGCTCTTTCAAGTCCCGATCCTCCTGCACAAGTGCCCCAGTCTACAGGAGGATCCAACTCCTTCGGTGGGAGTCACCAATTTGATAATGATCCCTTTGGTAGCAAATCAGCAATTACAACATCATCCCCACTCCACAGTTCTCCTCAACCTCAACAATCCAGTGTTTTCAAACCTTTCACTCCTTCCTCGTCATTTGGACAACAGTTGACTTACAATGCAACTGGAGGTTCTAGCAGCTCCGGTCCTACACAACAGAGAAGCGTACAACAGCAGCACTCTGCTTCTGATGACCTGCTCGGAGACGCGGATCCAGAAATCAATAACAAGATTTCCAGTGATGCCTCTGAGCTAGGAAATCTATCGAACCAAGTTGGATCTCTTTCAAAGCAGATGCAGGATGTGCAAGCCCAACGCGGCATCTCTCAAAACGAATTGGCCCAAGCCAACTCCCAGAAGGCTCAATTTGAGCAACGTCTGGCGCAGCTTCGTACATTGTACGAGCGGGAGGTCAAGGATGTGAAGAGCTTGGAGGAAAGACTTACTGCTTCTCGCAATGATAACAAGAAACTTCAGACAGAGATTGCCATGCTTGAAAGCACTTACCAAGATCTCCAGAATCAGAACCGACAGATTGTCAGCGCTTTGCAAGCAGATCAATTGGAGAATTCTGGACTAAAAGAACGCATGCGGGGAATTAATGCTGAGATTGCGCAACTCAAACCAGCTCTAGAGAAGCTTAGATCTGATGCTCGCCAGCAAAAGGGACTCGTTGCTATCAACAAGAAGCAACTTGCAACTAACGAGAGCGAGCGTGAGAAGTTGAAGACAGAGGCGGAAGAGTTGAACAAGAGCATCGAAGAGGATACAAAGACTCTCGCTTTGGCTGCTGCGTCAAAACCTCAAAGCCCTGCAGTCGTCAGCCCCGCCGCTTCTACCATGAGCGCCACCAATCCATTCTTTCGACGCCAGGGAAGTTCAGCAGATTTCACTAGTTCTCCCTTTGCCTCCCCACAGCCTCAACAATCCGATCGCTCTTTTGAGAACGTTTTCGGCCCTTCATTCGGAAACGCTGCATCCTCTAACGAAGGGCCTCCTCCAACATCGTTCAAGCAAGATACTGAGAGACGCTCTTCTGGAGGATCTCCTCGGCCAGCATTAGGGAGTGGCTTTCCTTCGCCATCTACATCCTCTACTCGTGAACCTGTCCTGGGTCATGTTCCTCCACCTCCACCCGAGTCGAGACAGATCAGTTCCAGCTTCCTACCATTCGTTGAACATCAGGATTCTGTCAGTTCATCCAGGCAGGTTTCGGCGCCAAATAGTAGGTTTGGAGAAGATGCATCTACGGGTGCTGACACTCCAACCAACTACATGGGTATGACACCAACCGGATCTTCCAGCGCAGGTCAAGCAGAGACCACGAGAGCTATTTCTCCAGGCCTTGATCGCAAGTCCGATGGGTTCCCACCCGCGATTGAACACAAGGAGTCTATTCCTGGTGCCTTCCCTGGTGATTCTGTTGTTCCTACACCTACCGGCGGAAGTACTTTGAGTGAACAAGCTGCGGCGGATCCATTCTCTAAGGCTCCAGAGCGATCAGGCACTTCCAAATCTGATTTTGATTCTGCTTTTGCTGGCTTTGGAACGGCCGCTAAGACACAGGAGCGCTCAAATACTGGAAACTCCTCGACCGAGAATTCATCTGTTCCCGCTCCAACTGGTGTACACAAAGAATTCCCGCCAATTGCTGAACTTGAGGATGATGACAGTGACAGTGCCAGTGAGAATGGAGGATTTGACGATGACTTCGCACCATCTTCTCCTGGGCATGCCAGGAAAGTCAGCAGTCCCCAGGTGCCAACTACTTCACAAGCTCTCCCAGCCAACGAATACCTTTCTGCAAGACCAGCTATTGCACAAAATCCTTCAATCAACAGCCTAAGCACCACCAACCCGCCTACTCCTAACGACCAGGTGTCGCCACCAAACTATGATAAGGTCGTTTCTCCAGCTGATCAAGCCCAATCAGAAGCTAAACTTTACGCCGACCTTCTGCCAAAGCGTGAGGACCCTACCTCGCCAACTACCTCGTCCTCAGAGCAGGCATCCAGCTCCATTCCAGCTCCCCTTACCACCAGCACTCAACCAGTCCCACCTGCCAAGGTGCCATTCGATGATGACTTCGATGAGTTTGATGATCTAGAGGATGCTAAGGAGGGAGACGCGGATGATGACTTTGCCAATATATCTGTTCATGATCGATCTGGCTTGGATGATTTTAACCCCATGTTCGATAGTGCACCAGCTCCTAAGAATGCTCCTACTTCGTCTCACTCGAATAATGCATTTGGTGGCGATAGTGTGTTCGGAGAATTCTCACAGAATGCACCGGTCCCTCAAAGCCCAACAAATGTCGTAAATGACAACAATGATTGGGATGCTATTTTTGCTGGCCTTGACGAAGCACCTCCTACAAACAGCACCTCCCCTCCTCCTGTAGCATCCGATTCCAGCACGAATGGTGCCACATCAAGTCTTGCTGCCAAAGATAGACCTGTTATCGGTAGAGCCCTTACTGAGGCCGGAGTGCACGATGACCCGATCTTGAAAAGTTTGACTGGAATGGGATATACTAGAGCTGATGCTCTCAAAGCATTGGAGAAATATGACTACAATCTAGAGAGGGTAAGTTCATTAGAACAGAATCACTGACGAGTCACTCTAACATTAAGACCCAGGCTGCAAACTTCCTTGCGACTCAATCATAGGTTTTCTCGTGTGTAGAAGAGAGATGGACGAGGGCAGTGGATGCTTGGTGTTGTTAATATTCGCAGAGGTGGAAGACTTCAGAGCGTGAATAGTTTAATGTCAAATGTACCTATTTCAGAGAGCATTAGCGGGTATGCGTTTTCCTCAATCTTTGTTTCCTACCTACATAGCTTGCGTTCATGAACTTTATTTTGGAGATTGCATCACGTTCCATTGTCGGAGAGACTATTCTTCGTCACATTACACATTACTATAGTGGTGCATTCTTATTAATACTTGAACTTTTCGATGCAGATTAGCAATCCACGGCAATATTTCGGAGACACTCCGAAAACAAATTGTAGGTGCAACGACCCTTGGACAGGGACACAGAAGCACCAGGGTGCCGGGCCGGAAATAGTGGATTGCAGAGTTGTTATCAACTTTTCGCGTTGGGCGCCCACTGCTTTGTAAGATATGATGCTAGATTATCTACACAATAGGTCACTTGTAAGCCATTGAAAGAAGAGACTCGACCATGCGGTAAAGTGCTTTGAAATAGTTTAAGAGTGCTCCAAGATCCTTTATGTCTTGAGTGCGGTACAGTAAGTTGACTACCCTCCTTCCCTATTGAGTTCTATGACACACATTTCCCCGATAACGGTCGCGCAAAGCTAACTAAAATTGATAGCACAGACAATGAAATACCTATACTGCAAATTAAACCTCTATCTTTCATAATAAAATGAACGCAAGCAATTCCAAGTCTGACAGTTTGTCGCCATCAGAGGGCACAACTGGGAAAACTTCTCTCATCCCACAAGAATCGACAAGTATCACAAAAGATGTCTCGTCACATCCAAATGAAGCCGCCTCGTCAGACCAAGACATGGCTCACTTGGAACGAAGTCTCATTCGAAAGGTCGACTTACGATTATGTACCATAGCTGGTATTTTGTGTTCGTTGAATTTAATTGATTCGGGAATTATCTCAAGCGCAAGTGTCTCAGCTGGGTTTTTTGAGGATTTGGGTTTGGGTGTTGGAAATCGTTATGTGAGTGTTTTATTACCGACCGAGGAAAGAGGTTTTTACTGATCTGGGAGTACAGAGTATTGCAATTATGGTGTTTACAATTGCGAGTGTGGCATTTCAACTTCCTGCTACGATTGCTGTCCGGATGTTGGGACCAAGAAGACTGTTTACGCTGGTTACCGTATCGTTTGGGATCATCACTATGGTGGGCTACTTGTTATGTTTTCGTTATTGTGAAAGGCGAGAATTTGATCTGACTGTCTGAGTTCAGTGTACCGCATTCGTCAAGTCATGGCAGCAAATGGTCGTACTCAGAGTTCTCCTCGGTATCACACAATCCGCTGTGTTCCCCGGTTTGACTTACCTGGTTTCCACGTGGTATACTCGAAAAGAACAACAGCTTCGGTTCGCGTTCTTGCAGTCCGGCGAAGTGGTTGTGCTTGGTTTGGGAGGCATTCTCAATTTCGGGCTTAATAAATTAAATGGAAAGGGCTCGCTTGCAGGATGGAGATGGATGTTTCTTGTCCAAGGTCTCATTGCCGTTGGTAAGTGTCAATTTTTCTCTATTACGTTGATGATACTGATCGAATAGTGATCGGAATTGTGACGTACTGGTGGATTGTGGATTTCCCTGAAAATGCTCACCACAGCTTCCACTTTCTTTCCGCCGGGGAGCAGGATCTAGCAGAAAGCCGAATCGCCAAAGACCGCGGCGACGTCGAAGCAGAAAAATGGTCATGGATGAAATGCTTCGTCCATTTCAAAGATCCCAAGATTTACGGATTTGCAACCATGTTCTTCCTCCTTAACCTCGTTAGCACAAGTCTCTCTTACTTCCTTCCGATCATCCTCAAATCAAACATGGGCTTCTCCTCTGATCGATCTATACTCCTTTCGGCCCCACCATATTTCTATGCTGTAATCCCGGTCGTCATCTCCTCCATCGTAGGCGACCACTTCCAACTTCGAGGCGTGGTCATAACCTTCAATTGCATCTGCACCGTGACCGGTTTCGCCATGCTCGGTTTCGCCTCTCAACCCACCGTTCGCTACGTCGGTACCTTCCTAGCAACCGGCGCATATATCAGTAACTGGGCTGCTCTCAATGCTTACCAAGCGAGTAATATCTGTGGACAATGGAAGCGGGCAACTTTCTCGGCAACTATTACAGCGTTTAACGGGCTGGGAGCGATAGCAGGTAGTTTTATTGTGAGGCAGAATGAGGCGCCGGGGTATGTGACCGCGGTGTGGGTTAGTATTGGAAGTCATGTTGCAATTATTTTGATTGTGGTAATGTTTTCATTGTACTTCTGGAGGGCGAATAGGGGGGAGAGGGAGGGTGGGAAGGTGCTGGAGGAGACGGCGGGGTTTAGATATACTTATTGAGGTGAAAGTGGAGAGATGAGACGAAGGTCATCGTATGAATTATGAGATAAGAGAGCATTAATATTGACATAAAAGGAAAACCCAATGTACGAGAAGGAGTATTAGATCATGAAAGAAGTAAAAGATGTGTTTTGGACACAGCAAGAAACAATGCCATTCACTACCCACCTATAGATTGCAGTACGAGCAAAATTGAGAGTTCATTACTTCCTTCTAGTGTCTATCAATTTCCACAGTTCGAAGTCCTTTCCTCTTTAGAAGGCTCTACTTGAAGCTAAATCCCTATATCTGGGAGTGTTCTGAGACAAATGCACACAATTGACAAAACAAAAATGTATGGAGGCAAAGTTCTGAGAAACAGGCTAAGGTTATCCTCGTCTAATTTCACAGGGACTGAATCGTGTTTGGTTCAATCGTTTGGGAAATATTAAAAACAGCAGTACTGAGAAAAAGGAACAAAAGACGTTAATTTCTTCACAGATTTTGTAGACTTCCCGGGACATATATATATTGTTGACATTCACAGCTCTCGCCTTGGCCTCGCCAGCCTGTAAATGCGGTAAATTGTCGGCAAACCCCTTGCCAAGGTCGAGGTGATTAAGCCTACGGCAGACGACAGCACCTCTTCCCCATCTCGACTTTCGTCCAGCCTGCTGGATGTCAACCCAATCTCCCAGATCTAATCGGACCAACCAGTACAGCCTTTCACAGCGTGTATCACTTACTTGAGAATATTATATTTCTAGCTAGAGGTGAGCGATCCTTCCCGACTCTGCCTCTCACCACCACTTGCTAACCCTCCGACTCCTAGCTTGGTTGTCGACCTACGTCAACGTGTTTCCCAATCCTGGAAGCCGAAACCGCCGCTCTCGAGCTTCGAACAAACTCGAGCTGACCAAGATTGCATGGAGAGAAGCGCATAGACGAGTGTGCGGAATACTACTTCTGTAAGCAGGAGGACTTCAACGTCTTGAGTGGTTTGGGTTGCCCAGAGGAAACCGCAGCTATGGGGTTCCTCGGTGTTTACAAAGCCCTCTACGACTACGCCCCGAAATCAGAAAACGAGCTTGCTATCGTTGAGGGGGACATTCTGTATATCCTAGAGAAAAGCACAGAAGATGACTGGTGGAAGGCTAAGAAGAAGGCATTTGGAGATGATGATGATGAGCCGACCGGATTGATCCCAAACAATTACGTGGAAGAGGTATGTCGGATCTGATGTGGAACCTGGCCTCTTCGAATGTTCAAGTATTGCGACAAACTTGCTGCGCAAAGCAGAGCAAGCATGGTTTTATTCATGGAGTGATGGTGTTCTAACTTTACTGTGTAGGCGCAACCAATTCACCACGCCCGGGCTCTCTACGACTACACCAGACAAACAGATGAGGAGCTATCCTTCACAGAAGACGCCTACCTAGAGGTCTTCGATACCTCAGATCCAGATTGGATATTGGTTGGTTTGGATGGAGAATATGGATTTGCGCCATCCAATTACATTGATGAAGCTCCAGCTCCAGCAGCTTCTCCTGCAACTCCCAGTCTTCCGCAACGACCTGCACTTCCGGAAAGAAATTCGCAGTCTTCAACAGAGCCAAAGTCTCCTCAAATTTTATCTCAGCCAACTCCTGCGGCAGCGCTAGCAAATGTGCTGCAATCGCGACAGACGTCTGCCCCACCAGCTCGGGCAACACAATATACTCCTGATGTTTCCGATGAAGAAGAGGCTGCTCCAACACTGCCTACTCGTCCTATCTCGCAGTCGCGGCCTACTCCCATCGATACCGGAATGACAAGGGACGACTATGGGGCTCAATTAGATACCCCTGGTGTGAGATCCTCTCCATCTTACAGTCAGGGTTACAATGGCAGGAACGAAGATGATGCGCGGCGGTCTCCTGGAGGATTTCATATGTACAACATCAACGAAATGGTCTCCGTGATGGGTAAGCGAAAGAAGATGCCCACGACTCTAGGAATCAACATTGGAACTGGTGTGATCATGATTGCTCCCGAGAAAGCGAAGGATGGACCTGAGCAAACATGGACTGCTGAGAAGTTGGCCCATTACTCTATTGAAGGGAAGCATGTCTTCCTTGAGCTGGTCAGGCCAAGCAAGAGCCTTGATTTCCACGCGGGAGCGAAGGATACAGCACATGAAATTGTTGCTGCATTGGGGGAACTTGCTGGTGCCGTACGAGCCGAAGGATTGAAGGAAATTATAATGGCTGGCACTGGCCAAGAAGTGAAGAAAGGGCAGGTTCTCTATGATTTCATGGCCCAAGGGGACGATGAAGTTACGGTGGCTGTTGGAGATGAGGTTATTATTGTTGACGACATGAAGAGTGAAGAATGGTGGCAAGTGCGACGTTTAAGAAATGGCAAAGAAGGAGTCGTTCCGAGCAGTTATATCGAAATCACTGGCACGATGCCAAACCCTTCAAAGTCCGGAATTAACGCAGGCAAATCAACGGTAGAGCAGAACAGGCTCGAGGAAGAGAGACTTGCGAAAGAATCGCTAAGGGCTGCCAGAAGGGAGGAGGATTCGAGAGGGTCAGAGGTAGGCCCTGGAATGCGTTTGCCCGAAAGGGGCAGCAGCTTGACGAACAATGGTAACACTCAAGGACAGCAGAAAAGCAGACGGGATAGTGGTCGTCAAGAGGGAGCGTCGAAATCCTCTAAGTCTAGTAAGTTCCACTGATTATCTGTGATATAGGTCAAGTGCTAACACTTCCAGAACCCGATGCCTCGAAAGTCCGGACCTGGACCGATCGTTCCAAATCTTTCAGTGTTGATGCTCAATTTCTGGCACTAAAAGATGGAAAAATCAACCTCCACAAGATGAACGGAGTCAAAATTGCAGTTCCAGTCACCAAGATGTCTATAGAGGATTTGGAATATGTTGAAAGAATGACCGGGGTCTCTCTAGATGAAGACAAACCACTATCGGACATCAAGAAAAGGCAAAAGCAACGGGATAGTGTTCCAAGTGGCGCCGGAGTTACTATTGAACGACCTCAAAAGCCAGAGTACGATTGGTTCCAATTCTTCCTTAGTTGCGATGTTGCCGTGGGACTTTGCGAACGATACGCCCAGGCTTTCCAGAAGGACTCGATGGACGAGAGCGTTTTACCAGATGTTGACTCAACCATTCTTCGGAATCTTGGCATACGTGAAGGAGATATCATCAAGTGTATGAGGTTCCTCGACAAGAAGTATGCAAGGTCTGGGAAGCGTAATGTTAGCTTTGGTGGTGAAGAGGTTATGGGTGATGGTGAAGGTGGCGGACTGTTTTCTGGACCTGGCGGAACTCTCAGAAACAACACCCGTAAAGGTCGTCCGGCTCCAGCTGTTCAAACAAGCGATACCGTGGATGCCAAAGCTTTCTCACAAGAGACCAAGAACAAACCAGCTCCCGAGGGTGTGGCCACGCCTCTTGCTTCTGTGCCTCCTCCCATACAAAAAGATGTGGTGCGCACTGGATTTGACGACGATGCTTGGGATGTCAAACCATCAAAACAAACACCACATGCTACTGCGAACCAGCCAACTCAAGCAGCCTCTGTACCTGGGCCTGCTCCAAGTCCTCAACAACCTACTTTATCAGGTAGCATGCAAGAGCTGTCTATTCTTTCGCAGCCTCTAGAGCCCACTAAAGTTCAGCCCACAGCTACCCCACAACCAACTCCACAGCCGCAACCACAGGTCCAGGCCCAGACCCCACAAGGGCCAGCTGCTGTCACGCCCTCATTCTTCGCCGGAATTGGAGGTCAGCAAACGGGTCTGCCTCAGCCTCAGCTTCAACAGCAGACCGGTGTCAACACACAGTTTGCTCCCCAGATGGGTGCGCAAGGTAACAACATTGCTCGTCAACGACCACAACCTCCTCAATTCCAAACTCAACAAGGCTCTCTATTGATCCCCGCTCCACCAAACCGGCCATTGTCTGCCCCTCTGGCGCCTCAAATGAACTCCTTCAGTCTTCCTCCTTTGCAACCACAAATCACTGGCATGCAAAACTCCGCTGGATATCAAACCAACATCGCTCCACCTGGACAAAGTCTGAACGAGCTTCAAATGAGGCAACACTTTACTGCATACAATAACATGCAAAACAATCAAAATATGGGAGCTTTGAACCAACCACAAGGTTTCCCTAACCAATTCAACCCTGGCGCTCAAAATGGGTTCCAGTATCCAATGCAAACTGGTGTTCCTCAGCAACAGATGGGTCAACAAATGCCCCAACAGCAGATGCCTCAGCAAACAGGCTTCATGAACAACGCCGGCGGTCCTTTTGCAGACCCGCGCAACCAACAATTTTCTCCTGTTCAGACAAACCCGACTGGCTTCCAAAGTTCTTTTGCGCCACCTCAACAGCAATTCCCTCAGCCAACTGGTGCCAATGCCTTCCTTCAACCAGCGCTACAACCACAAATCACTGGTATGCCATCTCAACAGCAGAATGGTTTCAACTCAAGCTTCACCGCACCACCAATGCCGCCGATACCTCAACAACATAGCACTCCGGCCCCGCTGATTCCTCAAAAGACGGGACCTCCGCCACCGGTGAGGTTTGGCACTGCCAACAAGATCATGCCACAGCCGACTGGACGGAGAGCGAATCTATCCCAAGCAAGTAAGTACCTCTGAGACTGTGCCTTTAAATGATATTGATATCCTAACAATTGAATAGCTCCCCAAAATCCGTTTGGTTTCTAGGCTACATTCATTCGTGGTGTTGGCGGCTCTTTTAAACAATTTTTTCTCCCTTCTTCGCATTCCGAGGCCAGCATTTGTTCAATTCTGTAGATTAGGCGCGGTGCTCTGAAGATCGTGGATAGCCATACTTCTTCCACCACTTTGTCGTGCATTTCTTTCGGTGCAAATAATTCATAAAATACCTTACATATCAAGCCAAGCCAGTCCAAATCAAAAATCCATTAGCTGTGGGGCATTTCTAGTTGAGATAAGATCTTCATGATGCTTATTTTGCCTTTCTAGTTCTTTCGCGGTTCGTATTTCGTTTGCTTGTTCTCGCTTCCCAAATATGGCTTGCTTTCGTTCTTATTTCGCGTCGAAGTGCAGTAAATTTGGGGAGGATGATGTTAGAAGTCGTCGTCACATCTAAGATAGGCATCTGCCGCCAAGAATCTCCAGACGAAATACGATCGAGGCTTATTCATTTGGTCACAGTAAGTCACCGAATATGCTAAGACTAAGATCAACCTGAGAACATTGATTTTTTTTAGATATCTTCCTACCCTTAAAAAGGTATTTTAAGTGTGTATTACGATTCTTTATATACTGAAGAACCTTTCTTTTCAATTTGGAACAGAAAATATAATGTAGTTGAGTTAAAAGCGCAAGGGGGGAAAAAGACGAAGAAGAGGTGCAAGAGGTGCAGTAATTTGGGGGTGCATTCGCTGACTGATTGTGACCATATGAATCAATCAAATCAGCCTCGGATGGAATTCTTCCATGAACTTTGAATTGATCCGAACGCCAATAATGGCGCCCCTGCTCTGGTAGTTGTGTCATCTCTTGTGGAGCCGTTGTCTAGGGCGTCGCGTCGCATCTTTAATTATTCGTGGCCCCTTGCCGTTTTTATACCGCCAAGCACACCTAAAAATTGCTTGTACGAGAAACATAGGGTGCGAGCGAGTGCGAGCGCGAGCCCTGCGAGTACGAGTGCGAAGTCCCAAGTGTCAAAAGTCAAAATTGCGCGACAGCTTCACAGAACTATGCGATTAATGCGTGGCATTTGTTTGCTTGGATCCTTGCCAGAGACCCGTTTGGCGCTTCACTAGATTGATAGAACGTCGGAAGCTTCGTCAAGGCCAAGGCGTTGAATGGCTTGGAATATGAATCTCCTTTCTATTTAGACCTCAAGGGGAGGACGTCTAGACGGTCATTCTTCAGCTTGCTTTTTCATCTCATATCAATCTGTCTACACACCTTCTGGTATCTTCGTTTCTAATTCTCAAATTCGTGATAAATCCATTTCCAGTTGGCATCTCCAAAATTTCATATCCATCAACGACACTTACCACTCTAACAACTCTCCCACAACTATTCCACACTTTTCCCAAGTCAAACTCACATTCAACAAAATGGCACCAAACTCCTTCCACAAAATCAAGCTATGGCTGCACACTTGTGCATTCATTCTCATGGTTGGCGCACTCGGTGTCGCTCTCATCATCACGATGAACCCCGTCACGCTCGCCGGCGTAAAACGAACTCCCATGGCAGCCAGAGTAGGAATGAGCATGGTAAGCTAGCGTACTTCCACATTTCCTCACAGAAACAAACAAACAAACCCACCCATTCAGCCAAGTTCCGACCGAATACTAACTCTCAACTCCTCAAAACAGGCAGGCAAAGGTCTCCTCTTCCTCACCTACCAGGTCCTAACCGAGAACGTCCGCGTCTGCAAACGCTTCGCCAGCACGAAAGCAAACAAGATCTTGAACATCATTGAGACGCTTGCATGGCCCGCGGCTTGTGGCGTCACTGTTTATGGAATCATGCAGTTTTGTATTGGGATCAGTTGCACGCTTAGTTGGGTTATGGTTCCTTTGACTGCGGTCTTGGCGTATGTTTCCTACCATCTCCATTTTGCCCCCGAAGGAGTTTTGATGGAAGGTTGGAGAATGGTAGCTAATTATGGGAACGAAATAGCATCATCTCTGGATTCTCGGCTTGGATTTCCATCAAGGAACATGCTAGATACAAGGCTACTGGACGAAAACCTGGAGACAGTAAGCCAACAAAAAAAAGTACCTCCCTTCATATTCTAACAAATTCTAACTTGTATTTCCATTTCAACAGTGGTCTTAGAAACGATGAACAGCGAAGACAGCAACAAAGCCTTCAACAGCAGCAGCACCAACAGCAGCGCACCCATCTCCCAAACACCGAGTACAGCCAAAACACCCGCGCCGGTGTACCACCAATCTCAATCCTATAACAGCCAACAACAGCGACAACACTACAGTCAGCGACAAGAAGAACATTACCAGCATAACCAACCTCAGTATTATCAACGACCCCAGCAACAGCAACCACAACAGCACTATGGGGGTCAACGTTGAAAGGATACCCACGGAAATGAAATTGATGGGTGGAAATGATGATGCAAGCAGGAGAGTTTCGGTAGATGATACGGTTTCTTTTGTTTGGGGGAATTATTTCGAGATTGATGAAGGCAATGGGAATATTAGAATTGCGCATGAGATGGCTTGAATTAAAAGAAGAGGCAATTATGAGTTTAGCACTGGGAGCCTGGGAAGGTTCTTTGTTTTGTCACTTTGTATGTTTTGGTAGAGCAAGCGGGAAAGAGTTGGATTATGTTTGTTTGTGTTGGGTGGATAGATTTAGATGAATTGTTAGATTTGGAAAAGACTAGGGCGAAAAGTAGGCGCAAGTTCATCAATATACCAAAAATAAAGTTGTTATTCTAATTTCAAATTCCGCTCCTCGTCCTTGTATGATGTGCCTTTACAGCGCTCTCAGCACGACTGATATACAGCTCTTCAATGCATCATATTCCGGAGAACCGAGACACAAACACTCCTGTCGTTAATGGCGTTAACAAAAAGCATCAATCGTGGGGGTTGGGACTGCATACACAGACGCCAAAATGCTCTCCTCGTTTATGTTTTTGCAATGCTGCATTTACTCTATTGTTAAAAAATTGCGTGAGAATGGTACACCAGGACCCCATTGCCTCCTGGTCATCACACATCATTTATGCCCCATCACAACCCAAACTATCCCAGTCATTAAGCACGTAATACTAGCCATTACCTCTAGACCCTTAGTTTTCACTCCCCCCGGCTTCCTCCATCTCATAGTCACTAGCCTCTTCCTCCTCTTCGTCATCCTCATCCACCTTTCGTCCATTACCCTTAGCGCTGGACTCACCTCGTCTCGAGGCTAACTCATCAGTCTCACTCTGGCTGCTCTTCCTCACTACGCTATCTTTTCTCTGCTTTCTACTGACCAGACCAGGGAAGATTCTTGGCTCACTCGCCGAGAGGTGCAAATCTCCAAACCCTTCGACGGGCCAAGACGATTCCCTTGATAGTCCAGAGAGATGTGGCGACGATAGAAGCGGGTTGTGGATTTGCTCCTTGCTCAAGACTTGTTGGAGACCGGGGCTACCTTGGTGTTGAGCGTCAAGAGTTACCTGGGAGTGAGAGGTAGGGATACGGGCAGCTTGAGCCGGGAATTGCTGGTACGATTGCGCTGGTGGCTCTGTCTGCATTGTCGTTGCACGAGAGTGATTTGTCTTCATAGACGAGGTAGGTGAAGCTGGGCGCTGGGATTCGTAAATGTCATGCTCCAAAATCTTGCCAGTTGAAGGAGTGGTTGGTTGAATTTCAGTGGGATGTTGAGCAGCTGCCGAATATCGATCAATCCTATGAATATTAGTATACAGAATCCCAACTATTACGAACATTCGACTTACATCGAGAGCTCCTGCAGCAAAGTCTCATGTCTAAATCCCTCTCGAATATTTGGCACATTGCTCTTTGCCATGTCGTTACCAGCAACACCGGGAAGGTGGAAATCTTGACCAAGCCATCTTTGCTTGACGGCGTGCTCAAATCCACTCTGTTTGACCGAGTTCTTCGCCAATTCACACATATCTACAGCACTGAGCTTGTAAATCTGCGCGGCAACAGAATACTCTTCAATGAGGGGCTCCTTAGTGAAGGCAAATTGAAGAGGATCATCTGTAGAAAGCGACACGTTCAATCCTCGCTTGAAATACTGCAAGAAAGGATTTCTCTCATACGCCAAGAACAAAGCGTTGTTGCTCAGCGGCGACATTGCAACTCCGATTTGATCGAGATAGAAGATGTATTGCAGTAATGGAACCTTTCGTAGCAATAAGCCGTGACTGATGCTATGACAACAGAGAACTGCTGCTGCTAAATGATCGGTATCTCCTGCTTCGCCGCAATGTGGACGAAGTAAGAAAGTATTAAAACCTCGTTGCTTTCGCCAGACGTTCAAAGAAGACATGTTGGCAAAGATGTGGTAGATCCAGTAGCTGTAAGGTGGATTCTGCTTTGAATCCCAAACCTTTGGCACTGGAAACTTGCGGTACAACCGACGCTCAGGTTTACTCTCATCATCAACACTGTCAAATCCGATAACTCGTTGCAAGAATACATGCAATTTTGGGTGGCTTGAAGGATCCTTTGTGACTTCGAATAGAGGCTGGAAGAGATTGATAATGACCTGCTCGAAGTTGTCCATCAAACCAGTTGATTTGTAAACATCGAACAATCGAGGCACCTGAATGAGCCAGCGGACGTTGTGGGAAAACAGCTTATTATCCACGACCCATGCTGCGAGTTTATCCCATTCATCAATGGAGCGTCCATAGATAGAGATACGCCACTCAACCATTTGATACTTGCTCGACTCAAGATCAGCGATGACTTCTTTCGTGATTTCAGCAAGGTATCGGCCATTGACGAAGTTATCCGTCTTGAGGAAAATGGTTCTCAATCTCGACTCGCCAATTGGATTATATTTGAGATTGAACTTATCAAATCGGTGGAAGGAATCGGTATGGGCCTTGAGCAATTAAATGAATGTCAAATTACATCATCCGCAAGGAAAACTTACATGCATATCAAGTGTGTCAATACTGAGATCATATGCCGTCAGATTGATACTCTGGAAAACTTCCTGCAGAGTCAAATGCTTGCCATCCCTAAACATCACTACCTCATCTGGACATTTCTTCATTTTACTTTTGATGAATCGAAGCAAATGTTTCTGATTCATACAAGCAGAGTGATGAACGTGCGTATCGACCTTTCGGACATTGTAGAAGTCTCGATGAGGTACACGCTTACTGTCCGCCATCTCTTGGTACTCATTGAGTAGAACATACAGGTTGGTCTTTCCTTCAAGATACTGCAAACGACGGAAAGCAAAACTCTTGCTTGGTCCGTCCGAAGACACATTCAGAATCTCATCTAAATCCGTGTAGAATTCTTTGAGGGTTGGAATGTTGATGACCGGCTCGTCGAGCTCATCCGCCTTAGAGTTCTCATAGATTTGATAAACACCGTTCTCATCAAGTCGGAAAGTCATCTCGCCTGCACCGGGCAAAGGTAAGAGATCATCCATATCAAAATCCTCACCAATATTTTGACCAGGCTTCCGCTTTGGCTTTGGCGGTTTGACAACCTGTGGACTGTGTGGTTGCTGAGAGGAGCTGGCATTTCTATTCTGGTCACTTCCTCTTGTTTGAGGTCTCTCTTGTGGGAGAATCATACTGTTTGACATGCTCCCGGCCTGGCTGTTCATGCCATTTGTCGCACTGTTGCGGTCCTTTTCTTCGTACCAAGCAGGCTCGGGTGGAGCTGGGTAGATGTTCCAGTTCGGTTCATCTTTGGGGTTGTCGCCATCCTGTTGCAGCGAGAGACGAATGTACTTGTGACGCTTGTCTAGGGTCTTTTGGATGTTTGTATAGATGGTGTTCAACTCCGATGTAACATGGGAGTCACTGGGCGCAAATCCTCCAGCGCCAGTTCCTACCCCAACTCCAGCTCCCGCACCATGAACTCCTTGTTCCTCCAATATAGGTTTAGGCTCGTGTGGGACCTCTGGATGCGTCTTGTGGTCTCTCGCAGCCTGATCTGCTCGAAGAAGAGTTTCGGCTCGGTGGAAGGACAACGGGCTTTGAACCAGTGAAGGCTCTTGAATGATAGTACTCTCAGGGCTCTTGTTTAGGTCTGCTAACCCAAGTGGAAATGCAGATTTGTATTTACTAGAACAACAGCCATTAGCGTCTCTAATAATAAGCAGGGAGACTCCTGCTACTACTAACCTTGGTCCAGCACTCTGCATCGACTTGACACTGCCTGTTCGGCGCATGCCTGCTTGTTCTGCCTCATACACGCTTCCAAATCCTTTTGGATACAGGATTGGACTACCTTGGACTGACTGCTGCGAATTGTCCCAATTGCTACCGCCCGTCTTTTGCGCTTCTAATTGACTGCGCTGATAGAAGAGTTTTGCATCGGCATGGCTCAATGCCCTCTCAGTCGTATAGTCGTAGTAGGCCGTCTTGCGCTGCTTATCTCGAGATAGCAATCCATCCTCTTTGTCTGACGGTGTAACAGTCTCTGGAGGCGTGTCCTCTGGTACCAAAGCGGCGTCAGGAAGCATGACTCCTTGGTCGTCGCTCTTCTCGTCCCAAGATTCTTCTGAGCCTGTTGATGTATGGCCGAAGCCTTGTGTTTGTTGTTGAAGTTCGAGGAATCTACCTGCACCGTCTAATACAGTCGTCCGAACAGCGTCAATTCGAGGGGAGGCAGGGTCACAGTGTTGGCCTATGCTTGCTGAGGGGTTCAAGTTAGTTTTGATATGTTGCTGTGAGTTAGGATCTTCTGCTAGATCTACAGGCCCCGACTCTTGAATGTGGAGAAGGTTGAAGCTTCTTCCTCGGCAGCTACTTACTAGGAACGTCCATCGTGAACAGAAACAATTTCAATTGATTTGCACTGCTTGGAAGCGACACTCTAAAATTCCAGAATGTCAAAGGAATAACCTTCGAATCCTCAGTCAGTGCGATCAGTCGAAGGCTATGACAACGCGTGCGCGCGAATTAACTTTGTATTCACCTCACCGTTCACCATTCACCCGTCACGCAAAGAGAGTGAGACGTGCAGGATGACCGATCATTTTGTGCGTAGCAGGGACCTGCCTTCCGACCCTAGCAGAATGGCTCTTTGTTGTCTCTGATGTTTTCGGAAGCGCACTTGTCTCAAGAAAAACACAAGAATTGATATTCTATTCTACCAAATTACATGCTCTAACCTACTTTCGTGTTGCTCCCAGTACTTCCGTTACTCATGCTAGCTCTTGGTCTTCGCACAGCTTTGCTCCCTTCTATCTTCAAACCATATAATCCTCCGGCGAAAAAGACTATACACGCTCCCAATAGTGTCCCTGGTGATAGCCTGTTTCCAAACAGCCATATACTCAACAGCAGACTAATCAACTTCCGGACATTCAGAACAATGGTTACAGTAAGTGCGGAAGCCGCCGAAGCCAGGAGATTCACGCCACGGATACAGGCATATTGTGTCAGAACATTCATGACCAAATATGCAAGTTGCCGAGGAATGTGTATCTTGTCGATTCCGCTTTGAAGGTCAAATGGTAATCTCGACAAAACTTCGTGGTTAGGCAAACTTAGTGCGGGCGACGCCGCCAATTTTAAGAATTGTCTCTCCATTCCCGGTAAGAATGGTATGAAGAGTGGTAGTGCGAGGAGGTGCGAATAAAACAGGTTCTCTTTCCAGTGGGGTCCATACTGCTTGTAGGTCTCTTCGGTGTACAAGCCCATGATGGCCGATAGCACCTGTGCGAGGAACAATATTGCTAGTCCTCTGCTGAAAGGAGGACGCTCTTGAGTCGCCGCAGCATCAGCCTATTCAACATGTCAGTAAGTTACATTTTCATTCATAACTTTCATCTGAATTCAGACCTTGGACTGCTGGTCCGACCATGCCGCGATCACCACTCCGATAGTTAGCAGAGTGACGGCAACCACCTGGATTCTCGAGAATCGTTTCCCCCAAATATACCCAGCCACGAGAGTTGTGATGCTGCCGCCAGATCTAAGAATGATGTGTATGGGCACCGAGATGTTGTAGCTGAAGGCATGGTTGTTCAAAATATTAATGGTGAAGAACAAAAGTATGTTGATGAGCCATCTTCGAATGGGGACCCTATTGGGCCTGATGAAGAATGGTGGTCTACTGCTATCGAATTGCGAGAAGTAGCCAGTGACGGCAACAAAGACGAATTGGACGAAGGTGAGGAGAGTTCCACTGTCCGGCTCAACCCTATGATCCGTCAGCACATGTTCTGTGACCTCTTTCGACTAGACTTTACTTGACAATAGCTTCCAACGCAAACACCTATACCACTGTCAGCTCCATATGCACACCAGTCACCTAACCGTTCCGTAGAACACTCACGTTTGAGCAGCACCCTCCAAAGATCAACGCGAGCATCGCCCCAATCGCGAGCCATTGTGGAATGGTCTCGATAAATATGCGCCCTGCTAAAGCCATCATTTTCGAGGTTGTCGACCGTTGATCGTTGATTCCATACAATTCTGCGTTTTCCAAGGGAGCTCTTGCATCGATGATCTTGGGCGTTATAACATTGTCGTCGAGGGCAGAGGAGGAAGCTTGCAGGTCGCGGAGAGTGGATCGTCTTCGAGGCGCGGTCATAAAATTTGAGGAAGTATTGCTATTGCTGCCAGAGTCAGCTCGTCGTTTACGTGCCATTGATTGATTCCCGTGCGGGGATGGCACAGCAGGGACGCAGAACACAGTGGCCAGATATTCACTCTGTTGTGTGTACGGTTCTTTGCTTTGCTTTGCTTTGAGGTTTGTATGAATGTTTTCCAACTTGACACGTTGGGACAAGGAAGATGTGCCGTGTACCAAACAAAATAATACGGATCTTTCATGCGCGGAAGGCAGGAACTTACGAAACCTAAAAAGCCCGAGTACGACTTTTTCCAGAGGACAAGATTACAGTACCTAGGTAGGTATATTACGCACCGGTAGTAAACGGCTGGCGTGTCGGTGCGGGAGTAGTGAGACTCGGAGGCAGCAAGAAAGGGAAATGATAAACAAATCAGATCGCATTCGCAAGCTTGTCGACGGCCATTCTGTGCGGCGGGAAAGGGTGCCTGTGCCTGCGCCTGTTGAGCCTACTGTCCCTAGAGTCAAGGGTGGGTTTTGGCTAGCAGTAGGAGGAACTCTTGATTTACCGGGTGTAAGTGCGAGGGCAGTTTATTTTTAATTAATAAGAATCACTTCATGTGCTTCAATACCAGCTTGCGATCCATGCAGGCTAGGCTCCTTTGGTCTTTCATGTGCGATCCGTTTATGCTTATGCTTAAAGCGGGATGAGGGGTAACTTCGTTTGCCATCCGCAGAGAGGCATCGGCTATGGCCGCTCTTGGTGTTGGGACGTTCCTGGCTTGACCCGTGGTGTGGGGGATCGCAGCTAGGTACCTGCTGGCAAGTATTGTACAGTACAGACAGTATAACTCGCATTATAATAGATAGGCATTTTAGATCTCCTGTGCAAGGGCTTTTCGACTTGTAATTGATTACCGGACACAGCTCTCCCCGAGGCAAGACATTACGCATTACAGCATTGAACACCACTCTTACGTTACTCTCGAAATCTCTGGCATTATTCTTCTACGAGTTGACTATTCTACTTCATTTCTGGTTGAATACTAGACCACCAGCCATGTTAGCCACCCTAGCAAACCTCCCAACCAGAACAAAGCCAATACAGCTGCCTAGCGCATGCGGAGGGACATTACACATGCCCATCCGGCATCCAAAAGGCACTGGTCCACCGAAGTTTCCACAGTTGGTGGTTCCCTACCATTCATGATGTATTCGTTTCTGTAATCCGACGAAGGTTGGCTATATAAATCGAGGAGGAAGGAGATGGGGGAATGCTGTTGCCAGCCAATCACTAAAACGCCGATAGAATGTGACCAAGAGACCTCTTTGCCTGATATTTCCACATCTACAATGCTGAGAAGACGAAAAGCTAGGCTCGTTAGCCAAGGTTCCCTCATAATCACAATTGATACTTACATTATTGGTCGCCGCAATAGCAATGCTATCCTCAAATGGATGCCAGCTCATATGTAAGATCTTCTTGTTGAAGTCAATCTGGTCCGCATCGGTCTCTTTGCGCATTCTACCACCTTGTCCGGCAGCACCAGCTGCTGGGCTGCCTGCTCTGGAAGTTCCCTTCTTGCCTCCGTTCGTTGCCGTTGGGCTGGCGGAGGAATTGATTGGTGTGGGGATGCCAACCTTCTTTGCCTTGAATGCCGACTTGTCGGCCTGCAGGACCACCTCGACCTCCTTATCGGGATCCGAAGGATAAATCATGAAGTTGTTGTTGTAGCTACCAGTCATCACATTCTTGGCATCGCCAGAGAAGACAACCTCAAACTTGTCAAAGATGCTATCATTCTCATATGTATCACAGAGGCGGGGGCGGAGGTGCTCATGGATGGGGATGGTCTTCACGGGCTGTCGTTCCATGTTGACGTCCCAAATCTTTACTGTCAGATAGTCACGCGACAGAATGTAACGCCCATCATGAGAGAACCTAACGTCAGAGATGGAGGAGATAATTTCGGAGAAGAAAGATCGCGCTTGTGGATCTTCTTCTTGTTCAAACTCTAAGACGATTGTTAGTGGGCTTTGGGTTGTGTGATTGCACATTACTTACGCTTGGAGTGTTGGTCACACAGAGCTTTCTCTCTCATATCTGCCAGCTTGATAGTGCCCTTCGAGCTTGCGTACATGAACCAATTGCAACTCTGTGGATGGAACTCAGCAGCTGTGATAACCTCCGTCAATTCTTCCATGTTGGCTGGCTTGATATCAACGATATTGAAGCTCTGGTCTTGGATGTTTAAGTTCCACAAGTTTATCCTCAAATCATCACTGCTGATAAAGGTCTCTCCATCGCTGTTCACCGAAATGCTGTTGATGTGGTAGGCATGGGCGTTTGCATATGTTCGACGGGGAACTGCTGCTACAACCGTGTCGTGGTGTGTAAGGCGGGGTAGCTTCAGGTCGTGAGAGCTGTTGAAGTGAACATTGCTGATCGGTCGAACAGCGCCTCCTCCTCCAGCTACGTTTCCTGGGGTTAAATCATGGGATAGATTGTTCTCCGCAACCACCTTCAATGACTTCTCAAACACCTTCCATAGCTTGATGGTCTTATCGTTGGTTGAGAGAAGGTAGTGGGAAGCATTTTGTCTTCGGCACCACTTAATCTTGTTGATTTTCTCTTCGATCTCGAGCGATTTGAGGTAATCGAATTCGGGTTCGTGGGATTGAAATTCGGTGTGGAATTTGTACTCGCATGTTTTTTTCTGCATGTCATATCAGCCATTTTGCCACTTGAGCCCACACATAGCCGTATAGAATGGGATGTTTACAGTTTCGTTCCTCTCAAACAATACTACTCTGCCTCCCTTATCACCCGTTGCAAGATAGTTACCGGTATGGTCAAACTCTACGGTTGAGATGATATCCGCTGTGTGTGCATAGGTTAGCGTATCCATTCAGCCTCCATAATAGTGATGCTCGCGGTCAAGAGAGTAATCAGTCGTCAGGGCACAAGCTCTTAGCCTTCTCTCCTCCCGTCCACCATAACATCAGTTCGTGGAAAGCTAACCTTCTGTGATATCCTCCACATCTCCCTTGTCACCGAAACATCTGACCCAACAGTTAGCTCAAGTGCATCAAGCGCGCAGATGTCGCTGCTGACGATTGGCATCAATTCAGAGCTGCGCCATCTGCGAATATCTTCGAGTGCGTTCATGGCAGAAGGCGTTGGCGGGGGAGGAGGGGTAGACTACATACTGGGTGAACTTCCATGTAGGAGAGTTCGGCTCGGCGTCCACCATCTTTACAATCTGGGAAGGTCGGATTTTCTTCGCCAGGTATTGAAGGTGAAAATGTAGTGGGCGCTCTGTGCGAGAGAACGAGAAGCTCGGGCTGGTTGAGGTTGTTGAGGTCGTGGGCGGGAGGTGAACAGTTGGTACACGGAAAGGCTGAGGAAGCAAGGGTACAAGGAGGTAGGTGGATGCCCAAGCACGTTTGGATGGGAAGTGACGGTGTGCTAAGCAGAAGCGTAAAAGAGTAGGTACTGAAGGGCAAGTGTTGTGCTGTGCGGTGTCAATTCAATGGGCGACGGAACCGGGAGCGAGAGGCGCGTAAAGGTTGGAAGGGCGGCAAGCTTGCAGTGGAGGTTCAAGGTGGTGTCGGTGTTTGCATGGGGCGCAACAAAGAGGTGAAGTTGAGTTGTGACTTTGGGGGGAAAGGACGGTGGGGCTGGCCTTGATGTCTTGGCTTGGCTTTGTGGATGGATGACTAATTCAGAAGTACCGGAAGGAAGCAAGATGAGCTTGTTGACGAGATTGAGATGGCTCTTGAGGTCGAGAGAGAAAGATGGAGTAAAATCAAAATCAGAAGAAGCGAAAATATGCTTGTGGGGGAAATATCACATAGGACACCTTTGGAGCTCTGAAGCAGCTGTTGTTCCAATCACCCGGTTATCATTTACAAGCTCTCCAGCCTTGGCATTGTTGACTTCCGGAAGTTAACGTGCACTCAACCCTTTGAAGACTTTGCTAGCACTTTCCTTTGCACTCTTTCAATATCCATCTACCTGATATACTTTCTTCTGATTATTAAATTCTGTCCTTCTGCTGATTATAACCCATAGATGCTCACAAGTTCCAAAAAGGTATCTAGCTTATGATGGGAAGGGAAGCTACTCGAGTATTTGAGAAGTGAGATCCACCACAATTGGTAACACTTCTGAGCACTGTACTTAACACTCAAAATTTATCAAAGGTATGGGATGATTCTCTCCTTTCCCTTGTAGGTTTCATATCAACTATTTCTAGCGAAACAACAATCGAACCCGTTCGTTGTATGCTTTGATCAAGCTCTACGTCGTCTCGTCCACATGTTTCCTGTCATCCGATAGTCGAGCCTCGGCGAAGATTCAAGATTCAAGATGGACGAAATCAAGGGGAAAGGCCGCGATGACTCCCACGAGAATGAAAAACCTTCCAAAACCAAAGAACATTCTTCAGATCCCTCTCTATTTTCGCGAATTGCATCATCAGCGGAGGGCTTGACTCGCAGTGCCTTTGCGCCTTCAAGCAGCGTGGAGGTCCAGTCTGCTCTTTCAAACTCTGAAAAACCACAACCATCTGGATCGAATGGTCGAAACTCGGCCCTAGGAGAGGGTTCTCAATCTTCGTTGACTCCAAGAGAACAGCAACAAGTGTATGGGGGTTTCAGTACCTTCAGAGAAAGTCACAAGGAGGAACACATCCGTCGCTCTGAAGCCGAGTTTTCAGAATTCCTGGATGGGATAGACACCTTCAAGCCCTCCACTGTGGATGAATTATCTGGGACCTTCGTTCCTCACAAGAATGTTTCTCAAGATACCGAACCAACGAACTCTTTTGATAATGCATGGTTAAATTCCCACCATTCTCATTTCAAATCTTCAGCCAACCGCACAATAGCCGAACAAGAAAGTCGTGACGGCGAAGAGGTTCTCGCCATAATTTCCAGTCCAACAACACTCGACTATGAACAATTTGAGGTGCCCACGGAGGAAGGCGAAAATTATGACTGGGGACTGTCACCTGCGCAGTTGACCGAACTTCGAGCAATAACCAAGGAATTGTTTCCACCGCCGCCACCACACGGAGCAGTATCTTCAACAAACCCACTGAATCTCATACCGCAACATGATTTTGGCATAACTCCTCATCCGATGGGACCTCTACGGTTTGATGCTACGGAGGAGTGGCGGAGTCAGTGGGAGGGAGTTTTGACTCGGTATACGGCTGAGGTCTGGGGAGGCTTATTACCGCTTGTGAAAGAGGCCAGAAAGGAGGCCGAGTATATCAAAGGACAGGAGATGGCGCAGCAACCCAAGGCGTTAAGGAGACTTGAGGCCATACTGGGGCATTTGCAAAGGCGGTAGCTACAATGTCATGAAGAGCGCAAGGTGCTTGGCTCTGGAAGACTGGAGCCAAAATTTGGAAGCTTATGTTTATATCGTCTGTTTGAACAAAGAAGTAATTGTCACGAGAGATATTCACATCACGAGCCAAAATAAGGACCTACGTGCTCTCCCCAAAAATTCATGAAGGTGACAAAACAATCGACAACAACGGCAAAAACGACAATAACAGCCCCATCACCAAGCGCTTCCCTTTCTTTCTATCAATATAATCAAAACAAGCCATCTCATTCTCCAGTAAGTTTGCAAGAAACAACCGAATTAGTTAAGTGATAAGACCCCCGACCACGAAGTCGTTAAACTACCACATGCGCCAAACTCTGCAAGTGACATTTACTTTAACTGGCTTCGGAAAAATCCTGACAGGATTTTTCTAAGGCGCATTTTAGTCCAGTAAATTGGTGTGCGCCCGAGTTCTTGCTATTTTGTTTTCCTGCTGGATAGGGAGGCTCTTTCTCTCTGCTGATTTGAGAAGTGCATGGACGTGCCTCCACGTTTTCTAATTTCACACACCTGTGCATCTTGGCTTTTCTTCTTTGATTTGACAAATAAATAAATCCTTTGATGAACTTACTCGTACAATAGTATTTTTGCGACCTGATTCGCTTCCAAGTAGCAATCAGAACAGAGACTTTGCTCGCTTGCGATTGATTGACTTCAAGCTCCAATGTCCTTCTGTATCTTATTCTTCGAGACAAAATAATTAGCTCCCACAACCTTCAGCCCTTCCTTCTCTGCCCACCCTCTAACACCATACCTCTCCTTCCCACTTCCCCAATTCTTCCTCTCATCCGACACGGTCAAGTTGCTATTGTTACCCTGTAACAAAACAAATATGTAGCGGTGGAACCCAGTCTTTTGTGGTGGTGATGGTGGTTTATCTTTCCAAACGTTAACATCCAAAAATAGAATATTCAAGTAGTCAAAAGAAGTTTGTTCACTCACATTCAACAAGATCTTCGATCCCTCCACTTCCCACCCTTAGATACAATTTCCCAGACTCAAACCCCTCCTCTTCCTCCTGCCCCTTACCAATAGGAAAAGAACCTATCCAATGACAGAACTCACTCCATTCTGGACTCTTCCTAGATGGTGCGTCTGGGTCCGTCAATACGACTGTCAGATTAGCTCCGAGTGTCTTCGCGTCAACATCAGGACAGTAGACTTTCAGTGAAGGCGAACTCTGCACTTTCGAAGGCTTAATGGCATTTCCGAGTGTGACGGATCGGTGATGACGTCCATAGTATGGTGCGATGAAACATGATGGGGTGAAGTCGTCGAGGACGTCTGAGATGATGGAGGATTTTTGGAGTCTTATTGTTGATGGTCAGATGTATTGCTTATCAGTTAAACCAATAGACTTTGAAGAAGAATATGACGGGAGAACATGGTGAATGAAGAATGTTTTGGGAGAAATCTTACGCATGACGGACGGATTCGAAGATTGGAGTTGGGGCAGAGAAGACTTGTTGGTATTGCTCGTCGTAGAACGCTGTGCTTAGGGGAGTGATGAGGAGCAGAAGCAGAGCAGCAGGCTGAAGTTGTGAGAACATCGTGAAGATTTTTTAATGTTGACCAATTGATGAAGCACCTTTCAAAAACTT
Organism: Tetracladium marchalianum; assembly: GCA_037074945.1. NCBI lineage: Eukaryota > Fungi > Ascomycota > Leotiomycetes > Helotiales > Tetracladium > Tetracladium marchalianum. The sequence goes on from JBAMDN010001290.1 coordinate 36,845, forward strand.
ATGTTTAATTCTCCATGAACTTCAGAAAGATATATGCCCAGGAAAGAGAGCTTTATTCTTGACATCGAAATCCCTTCTACGTCATGGCATTATGGTTAATCACGTGCCTACAGAACCAATGTCCAAACAATATACTGTTATTTTGCAACGAGGGCTAAAGAATCTTAGGTAGATAAGAAATGCTTGAACAGATGTTATTAGCCGTCTTATCAATAAAATAAAAGTATAAAAGGCCGGTGAAATGTAACTACCAGAACCCATTATCGTTTTCCATTCTTGAGACGGTGCCAAGTTACACTGATGATTGCTGGCTCAACCATATAATAATTTCAAGGTATTCTAGATTTTGAAGCGTTAATGCAACAATCCTTGTGAGGATCGTAAGTCCAAGGCAGATTTGATTGACCTAACTATCAGACAAAACAAGGGTTTATTTCTCCACGACACCATTACTTTCGCAATAGATGACAACGTGTCTATTGTGCAATGTGCCTTACGGCTCATCACGGCCTAGGTAAGATCTTCTTCAAACCAGGAGTACAAAATCCTTCGAACTGTGTGGTGCATATTTGCACATACCTAACATATGATGTTTTGAAATGAGAGGAGGGTGCTATTTCCATTGATACTGCTCCAAGGTTAAAAAGGACCGCTTTCATTCATCACGAAACGAGGAACAAGTAACGAGTAACCAAAAGAAAAAA